>VXAY01004850.1:289244-387820 GCA_013399855.1 Oxyruncus cristatus
GGCAGTAGATACTCTTGAAAATGTGTGTTTTATTATGACCAAGAGCTTTTCGTCACTCTTGGCTTCTAGGAAAGTCTTACATATTTAGCCTTTTCCATGCAGACTGTGGAAGATCAGCCTGTTTGTTTTGAAATTTAGTACGAATATCAGACTGAGAGTGTATAAACCTTGACGGTGTTCTTTAATGAATGTTAAAATTAGCTCTTTTCTTTATTGCTATTTCTCACAATGTTATGGCCATGGAGTAAATAATTAAAAAGGGCTTTTGGTCTTGTTGTTCTGTCTCCCAAACTGGGACTGCTTGTTTAATATTCCAAATGAACCATTGCCAGTCCTCAGGTTAAGTACCTCAGAGCTGTATCTCTTGGAGCCCAGCCCCTACCTCCTGGTATCCTTATACATCACCTGTCTGATATCCTGCCCCAGGGTTTGTTCATAGGCAATGCTGCTGCAGGGCTGGATTTACTGTGTGTGCTTGGATTATGTGCCTAGTGTGTGCACAGAAGTTATGGAACAGGGCAAATAGTGCCCTCTCAGGCAATGCTAGGGCCATGGATCCTCTTGACAAGTGCTATCCTGGGCATACCTTCCTCCTGCAGAGCCTGTGCACCCCCAAGAGGGGCTGTTAGAGCAATTCACAGCAAATCCTGGGGCTCAACCAGGTGCCAAATGCATCATTCCAGTGGTAGCCTCCACATCTTTGTCCTGTCTCTGGACTACACCCTTGCTGACAGTGGATGGGAGTAAAGGAGGTGAGCATTTAGGGAAATGGGAGCCAGGAATGGGCTGCTGTCACTGTCAGAGCTGCTTGTCACCTGCAGGCTTGTCTGCAGGGACATCTGAGAAAGAGGGTCCTCAGGAGTGTGTGATGGACCAGATGAAGTTCCCTGGTGAGAGAGATTTAGAGTGACAGAGAGATGCCAGAGTAACCCATCACTGCAGCTAAAGGGGAGGGTCACCCTGGACCTCTCTCCCAGCTGAGAGCAGGTACTGATCAAGTTGCTGTTGGAGTCCCTCTACGTACTTATTGGCTTTCCTTCTCAGTGAGCTCTCCGGAGCCATTGTGGACTGGAAGGCTGGCCTTACAGAGCTCCCCAGCACCTCCCTTGCTGCTTCCTGGAGCTCTCTGCTTCCACACGGAGCACTTTAGGGAGCATTGCATAGCTTTTTACACCAGAAGGAATGTCATTCCAAATGCTCTCAAATAGACTTTAGTCTTTCAATCTTTGCAATGCACTGCACAAAAGACCATCCAATGGTTTCAAGACTTCATAGTCATAAAGTTGGCTGTTTGAGGGTTAGAGGGCTGTGAACTGATGCTTTTTTTTTTCTCAGAACTAAGTTTTGTAATGGGAGAGAAAGTGCTGAACTGTGATTTGAAAATGTCTGCCACAAACTCTTTGATGTGAAAGAACTCGTTTTGCTCTTCTAAGTGAACTTTCACTTCCAAAACACACATGCTCTTTGTATTTTATTTTTCAACTCTTTATTTCCTCTTTTTCCTTTAGATTCATTCTCTAACATCAAGAGTGTGTACTCTTCTGATGGTAACCTAGACATGCAGAGAGACTGTAATACCCTGGCAACTTAAAATTTCAGTCATGGATTAAAATGATCAAGAGAAGATATTTGAGGTATCCTTATTTCTGTTAGCTCTGTTACCTAACCCTGAGTGACAACGTAAGCAAGTATATGGACTTGCTGACATTCAGCAAAGCCATTTAGTAGCATCAAAATGAGCTTTGAACATTTTCCCTTTCATTTGGTGTTTCCCCCGCCCTCCCATTTCTGCAAAATACATGTTTCTTGTTTATCCTTATATTCTTTTCAGAACATTGCATCTTGACTTTATTTCACTTAATGTACCACATTTCTCTCCACAATAGAATATTTTAAAGCTAAATTGGCACAAAACAGTAGCGATGCTGAATGCTTTTTGTTGCCATGGAAATATTTCTGGGCACTTACTGAAGACCTGGTTGCCAATAGTAATGTAACAGAGAAAATAGATATGCTTCATTTAGCAGCCACTGGTGATTAAAGAGCCACAGAAACTTGTTACAAGGTCATTCCAATATATAGTTTATTGAGTTTAGGGGAAAAAACCCCACAGCGCTAGATGAGAATCATTTTCTTTTAAAAGAGATGCAAAACAAAATGCAATAGATGTTTCCTTCTCTTAAACTGACAGCATGCTTCTGAGATGAAATAAAATAATGTTGTGGCTAAAACCCATCATTACCCTTTCTTCTTTTTGCCAAATATGTTTTTGATCACATTTTTGCCTCCTAGGAAATGTTTCCTAACTCCCAGAGTAGATTTTCGTGGGCTTTAAAGCAGCATGAACATTGTTGCAAACCATTTTTAGTCTTAGGGATTTAATAAAGTGTTTGAGCAATGAAATTTTTGGGTTCTTGGGTAAAACTTCTGTCAGACACTGTGAGGCATGCTAATCACAGGTTTGGCTGCCTGGAGCCCTGGTCTGTAATTAAATGATGCAAGTAAAGTTGTAGCGAGGTTTCCATCTAATGCAGGAAAAGTTTTTCGCTTTGGGTGCTTTTGATTCACAGCTTATTAATGAAGGCAGTTCAGGAAATATTGCAACGCCAGGTGTTTGTTTTAAGAAGTTAGTGATGGGAAGACAGTGGATGCAGATCCCTGCCACAACTCGCAAATGATTTAGTTGTGAATTTTGCAAATACAGATGAACTTGCTCTTGTAGACCCTTGTCTGTTGCCTGACCTCAGTGTTTCTGACAGAGAAACTCTTACATTGCAGAGCAGAGAGAGAGAGCAGCCTTTGCATCCCCCTGTGGCTTAAATCCTGCTGCTCAGCTGACTGGTGGTGGTTGGCAAGAGCGTGGCTGCCAAATCCATCATTGCACATTTGGCTTAAAAAAATTAAAAAAAAAAAAAAAAAAAAAAGGAAAAGGCAGCAGAGCAATAAACCACATAAAAAAGTAGTGCACTGCAAGTAGAGGGGCAGACATGGCCCGTCCATCCACTTCCCACCATGAATCTATAGGGAAAAACCCAGTAATAATGAGAAAGGTGAAGAACAGCACTAACTGTGCATGAAAGAAATGGCTTCGGCCCACTTCTTCCTCAGGGCCCATGTCCTTTGCAAAGAAAAAGCCAGAGTGACCATTAAGTTAGAAGTTTCAGCAGGCACTGCCCTGAAGAGACCTGGGGACAGACGCACCAGCAGAGCTGAGTTTCCTGAATCAGAGCTGAACTATTTTTGCTAGCAAGTTCTGTGATGGGAGAGTCTCCCGAGCTGTCTGACACTGTGTTCATAAACACTGGTGTAAAATATAGGTGAGCACGGCACTTCAGCTGCAGGAAGTCCTTGGAGATTTTCCCCCATCAACTAGGCAATCTCAATGCTAGCCAAAGGTGGCACTTTAGTTGCACTAAAATAATTTTTGTGACCTTGGAATGCTAAGAAGTGTGGCATCCTAATAGGAATCTTGCCTAGATGGGTGGATAGTGCTCCTCAATACATGTGCGAGGGGAGGCACACCTCTGAGGCCCTGGGAGTTTTTAAAACTAGAAAGCACTATTGCATTTACTTACCTTGGCCTCCAGCTTCACAGGGGTCATTGATTTTTGCCAGTAATTGCTATAGTAAAGGAAATTATTCTTTCTGCTCTATATGAACACTCCTGACCTCAGTAAATGACCCTTCATATGGGCAGGAAATTCTAGACAAGAAGTGAGTTTTCATTAGGCCCTATAAACCCATATAGCAAAATATACCCACAAAAAAAAAGATGCTGATTATGTGATAAATTAAATTTCTACTTGAACCTGAGACTAAAATAGGTATATGGCCAGTCTCCACGTAAAGAAGTGAAGTGTTTATGAATTTTATCACCTGGCTGGGTATGGAGCCAGCCAGTGTTCTAGCCAGAATGTAGCCCTATAAAAATCAGTGCCTGTACTCCAAGCAGGATGCTTAAAGAGGCTACACTGAATCAATACCACCACAAGGACTGAGTGAAGGAAAGCAAAGGCAGACAGTGGACAAAAAAAACCAAAAAACTTCACAGAAAATACTCCTGGCAGCTCAAGTGGGGCGAAGCACAAAGGTGACTAGGGACGTGCATCTGGTCTCTGAAGAATGCAGTACAAGTACGCGGCTTTATGAAATGAAGTGCAGACGTGAGTTTGCATTGAATGCCTTCTCTCCGGGAAATTCAGAACCACTCAAAGTGTTTGTGCACAGACTTTTGTCCTTGTGAAGGTGGTACAGTGTTCCTATTTATGTTTAAAGTACTCCTTTGCAGTTCTGTCTGTTCAGTGTTTCAAATTATAGGGGATCTTCATCCAAAAGTGAGTGGTGATGAAACTACCCAATAGCCCTCAAAGGAGGGTGGGTTGTGGTGTGTCAGCTTTACAGCTGGGGAAATGAACAAAAAGAGTGGCTCAAACCACAAAATTTCAAAGATGGTACCCTTGCCAGCTCTGTCTTGGGCCTGTCAACATTTTTGTTCACCCTCAGTCGGGGATTTTGGACACAGTACTTTTGTCAGCCCACAGTAGATCAGTAGTATGGGCTTTCACCAAGTCCCTTGCTTGGTGGGCAGAGCTTCCTCTTGCCTGTTTCCCTAGGGGCATGAGAAGGGATGATCTGTTCAGGAGTACTTGTCATCTCCTCTTGTCATGTAGAAGGTTGCATAAGCTCTATGGAGAAGGATGTCTTTGGGAGGATGAAATGGATTTTGCTGTTCAGAGCAGTTACAGAACAAATTGTGTGTGTGAGCGTGTGTGTTTGTGCATGTATTTTCTGATCCATTCTTGCTAAGTGACATCCTCTTCCCACTCCCCATATGGCAGTTGAGACTCTATCTTCCTCTGGGAAGGTTGTTTAGGACTCAAGAGACTTCATTTACCAATAAACAGCATCTTGGCAGCACCTGGGAAATGCTGCCTCTCTCCTAGAAACCCTACTTCCTCACCTTCCATCTCCTACTACAGATGAGGCAGGTGTGAATGATCTCATTGTGTTGTGGTGGAGGTTACGTGCAGGCCTACTAGCAGCATTCTGTGCAGAGCTGGGACATAGTATTTCTGTGTGCTGATACAAACAGTAGTACCGTTTGTCTTTTTATTATTATTTTTTTTTTATGGGGGGGGGGGGTTTGGGNTAACTTGGCCTGCGTGTGCTTAGTGAAAGTGTGGATAATCCATCTCTGTTCCCTCCTGACCTCTTTACGTTGCTTAACAGCGCAAAAATCACTAATGCAAGCTTAGATGAGACAGGAGCACTCTGCCAAGAGATGATGTGATGTTGACCTCTACATCTTGCCAGATTGGAGCGTGGATATGACTTCCTTGTGCCCAGTTAATTTTTGGCTGTTGTAAGGACCTGGTGGTAGCAGCCATCATTCTGAGTGGCCTCACAGGCTCCTGAAATAGGCTTAGTAACCAAGAGGAAAGACTGCAATGAAAGGAAATAGGGAGATTACAGCCATGGAGATAAAACTGTGCAGTTTTAAAGACAGTGGATGTTCTTGTTGGGCTGTGGGGGCCTTCCAGGTAATGAGGGTTGGACTGTACCTCTGCAGATGCTGTTTGTGTGATTCTCATGCAGTTTTCACAGATTTTCTTAGGGAGGCTTCATCCGTACCTATTTGTGGGCCAACATGAATGACTTTGGTTGAATCTTAGATCAAAATCTGTAGAAAATCCCTTCTAATGACCATGAAAATAGGTCTCATGGCATCATTGCCCTACCTGAAAGCTCCCTAATAGCCAGGGAGGTGCCCCCCTATCTAGAGAGCTCAGTACCCATGTAAGATAAAGCATTGCTGGAGAGACTCATTGCACTGTGCCTGAGGATTTGCCCCACCCCAAGCTGTGCACTTGGAGGCATTTCTGTCCTCAGGCTGGGAGAGATTCACATACTGTCTATACAGTAAAAGCATAATCTGTGTGGGAGTATTTTCCAGCAGATAGTATGAGAGTGGTGGTGCTGCTGGCAAGAAAGCCCTGAATTTGGATTAATGAGAGCACTGGGATTTGCTGAAACTCTGTGTTGCAGGGTCAATTTTGGGATCGAGTCTTACTGCCATAAATAATGCAACTATAAAACCCTTGGGCCCGAGTTTTGCAATCGCTGGTAACTGATGTAAAACTGCAGCTGAGATACAATGTCCTTCCCCTCTCACACGGCAGTGCTACTTCCCGTGCCTGGCCCCACGAACAAACCACTGTGTGGTGAACTGGACCAGCCTGTTCCTTCAGCCAAGAGTTACCAAACCCTTCCCTATTACTTTTGAATCAGGTGAGTTGGCCCCATGATTGCTAAAACTGAAACAAGGGGAAGAGGGGAAGGGGAGGAGGACAGGGTTGTCCCTTTTGGATGGCTGCCTTGGTCCCAAAGACATGTGAGTCTTGTTGCACCACATCCTCACCCACTGCTGCTCCCAAAGTCGGTGATTTTCCCAGGAGTGCTGTGGTATCAGAGGTGTTACAGCAACAGTAAAGGGGGACTGTGGTGAATCAACCCTCTGGCAGCAAACAAAGCCACAATTAGAAAAATCAGTGGAAAAATAAAGATCTGCCTTTTTGCAATGCAGTTGTTATCTGTAGCAAATTCAAACAAATATCTTTTCGAGGGAGTTCATTTCCACCCTGTTAATCAGCCAACAAAGGCTTGTGGGTGTGAAGCTGGTGGTTGGGTGCTATGAATGGTATGTGCATACGCTGAGTCTCACAGGTTGTGAGTGTGGACTAGTGGAACAGCTTTACAGAGGAACAAGACTCAGCGACCTGGGTTTCCTAAACGTTTCCTTGGCCAGCTTGATTCCTGCTAGGTGAAAGGACCTAGCGCCAATTCAGAGAAACTTCCTTCAATGTAGTGGAGGAAGCTTACAAAGTGACTCTCTTGCATCATAAGAGGCCAAGCAAACAAATAGAAGAGGTAATGGATGGGGAACCTGAAGGGATTCAACCCACTGTGGTACAAAAGCTACCAGGAAAACAGTCATAAAAATAATTCCAATAAAAGTGAAAGTTTTTTTTTTTGTTGGAAAGAAAGGACAGTGTTTTCTATTTCATCAGCTATTGGCATCCAACAGTTCATTTATTATTTTCCAAGACCATGAGTATTTACAGCCCCACACCCCAGAACACACACAGCTACACCTGTGCCCTGCAGTGTCCCCGGTATAGACACAACATCTGCTGACAGAAGGTGCTTTTCTGCCTCTGCAGCTGCATGTTTTCTGCAAACAACCTAACCTGTGCTGTCAAAGAGGTGTAGGCTGACTCATGGATGTAACTGCATCCACACCAGGGGGTTTCCTGGCTTAGCAGTGTCTCCTACAGTGTGTAATCTCTTTTTTCTTCCACTTCTCCACAAATCCTGGGCCTGTGCTAATAGAACCTAGTAGCACAAATGAAGCCTGACTCATACTTACTCCACACGTAAAATGTAAAGTAGGTGATTGGGAATATCAGGGATGATTGTGGTTCAGCCTCTTGGCTGTCATTTCCTGTAGCCACGGAAGAACCTTAGACAGCACGGTGAGAATCAGTTTGAATTTGAATCCCATGTGCCCATTTTTAAAATCCAAATTGGGGTTTAGGAAAAAAACAACAGGAAAATATGTTGGTTTTCATGCTGTTTTCTGTAGGCAGTTCTCTATTTCTTTGCACAGCAGTGCACAGAATTGGACTGTGTTGCTCTGACTGCTGTGTTGTTCAGTTTTCAGCTATAGGGGTGCTTAATGGTCAGAGACAAATAATGTCTTCTTTCTGATTCCTCTCTGACTTTTTTGTTGTTTTGCTCTTTTTCTTGCTGTTGTTGTTTGTTTTTTTTGTTGGGAATATCCCCTGGTTTGAAGGCTTCCAAGTTGTGATTCTCTCTGCCTGCATTGCGTGCAAACACCTGAATGCATTCACCTCGGGGAGCTTCCCAGTTTGGTCATGGGGTGAAGGCAAATGAAGAGGTGTTACAAAAAGCAGAGCACTGTCAGTTTGACACTCAGCAGAGAGAGGCAAACCTCACCTGTGACACTGAACAATAAATGGTTCCCTGGTTGTTATACCTAGCAGGAAGGGGCAAAACCACGTAGTGGTGAGTGCAAGGAGAAAGCCCATCTGAAGGCTGCCTTCTGCTTGTTAGTAAATGACCAGTGGGTTTTAGTTGGTGGTGCCTGGTCACTGTGCTCAGTCTCTTTGGCTGTAATGGCATGTGTAGACCCATTGGTCTACTCCACAAATTTTAAATAAATTTGGAGTCTAGGGGAACAGTTTGGATTGGGCTCTCTCCTCAGTCAAGCCTGTAAATCAGGTAGTTGCATGACTTTGTTCTTCAGTTTGAACTCCCAGTTCAAGTGGCTGTGACAGCAAGACCAAGAAAAGACTCCAAGCTGACGACAACTACAGAGCTGTAGTTGCACAGGAATTGGTAGGAGCAACTCCACGTGTGTTGCTGCGTGCTCCCTTTACAAAATGTTCCTTCTTTTTCTGAGAAGCTTTAACAAATCCCTGGTTTGCGGCAGACCCTCCCAGTTTTCCAGAAGGAAAGACCTTTTATTTCTCTGTGCAGTTCTGGGTTTTGCTGAGGTAGGAGCTGTGGGAGATCACTGTTTCTCTCTGTCATCTTGATAATGAAAATTTTAAGGCCAGGCCTATGTGACTGTTTCTCTAATAGCAAAGAACATGGCAACGAGTGCTCCTGGGATGCTCCAAGTATGCATTATGCATAGATGCACTGATATTGTCTGGTTATACGATCAAATACATTTCTTTCGTACAGTATTTCTGTTTCCTTCAAGGCTTGGTGATGCTCCCATTGAAGCTCTCACTGACTTCCGTAGAGCAGAATCAAAACCTTTAAGACTGAAGTGGACACACAATGGCAGCGTTAAACATATGGGAAAAACAGAAATTTGGCATTTGCGCAGTTTCCATTGTTCAGCCAAAATGACTCTTGTTTGTTTCTGTTTGTTTTTTTTTTTTAACCCACAGGCACACAGGATGTACGCAGTACATCTATACTTCACACCTACACTATGTATTTTATCCAGTAATTTTTTTTCCTTAGGTAGGTTTGGAGCAAATGATAAGTTATTCTTTAAACTTGGTAACACTGCAGAGAAATCTTGAATTATTTATTTCATGCATTTTAGCTTAGTGTATTTGGATGCCTGTAAGCTAACTTTGTAACTGATTGGGTGTTTGAAATTTCTGAATAAATAGTGGTAGTTTGAAATACCTTGCCAGAAAAAGAGGTCACCCTCCTTCCTTCCCTACTGTCTCCTCTGGGGGACAAAAAAAATAATCCCACATGCCTCGTTATGAGCAGTGGGAAGTTGATTTGTAAAACAGATGCTGCATAGAAGTAATTGAGTTGAAGTTGCAAGAAATATGTATATGCTACACAACATCTGCAGATCTCAAGATGTATTCATTATCTTTCCAGAATTTAGCTTGTAATTATGGGTCCTTTATTTAAGTTTCCATGGTGATATAGAAAAATGTTTCCCCCTTGTCCTTTGCTAATCAGGACACTTGTGTATTTGAATGGTGACCGTTTTCCTCTCCCCTGGGTAAAGTTACTTTTATTAATACAGAGATATTAAGTTGACACAGAGCTGTCTGCTGCTCAGGCACTGAATCAGGAGCAGGCGTATCAAGGATTTGCTACAGATTCCCCAGTGCTGCCGTTTAATTAGCCTGGATGCTTCCAAATGTTTGTGAGAAATAGCAGCCACTGTCCTAACAAGTGATGCAGTCGTGCTTTGGGGATTGGTAAAGTTGAAGTCAAAGTCAAGCAGTCAATAATATATCAAACCAGGCCAAGCTCCTCTACTCCATCCCTTCACCCTTACCAACCTGTCCTAGGAAAAGGGCTCTGCTGTGTCTTGCAGGGAGTTGCCATCAGGTCAGTGCCCTTACAGGAGCAGTCCAAGGGTGCTGCATCCATGTGGCCTTCCCAAAATTTCCTGTAATAGTCAAAATTGTACACTATGTTAAGGCACATTTATTTAACTATACAGCCTCATGCCCACGGACCCAAGATTTTAATGTTACAGTTGTTTTAGAAAATGACAAAAGATTTGATTAATTACTAAAGATGCTATTTTACTCAGGATTTTTGGCAAGCTGTTTAAGTGAAAAGTGGACTTCAGTTTAAACTAGAATAATTTTTATTTTTTTTGTCTCAACCACCCAAAAGGCACACAAATAAATAGAACTTAACAGCTTTTGCTGGGCTTTTAAATAAGTTTTGTAGAGCTTGCATGAGCTTCAGATAGTGAAATGCAGGTAGTTGGATGAAAAAGAATGTTCGGTTTTATGTGCTTTGATTATTTGAATGGATCATAGCACATTTAGGCCACAGGGTTGTTACACCTTGAAATAACTTGTATTTAAGAAAATTTCAAAGAAGCTTATTTTTTAACAACCTACGTAAAAATAATCATTTTTTATGGTAGCTGTTCACTGACCATTTACAAACTAAGCCTAAAACGTTTTTCCTTTCTACCAGAATAGGAACACTCAGCTTTTTCCTCCAACTGAGGGCAATTTTCTGGAAGGAACAGCAGGCTTATTGTCAGACTGGCAAACCAGAGCATAGGATCAGATGTACCAGTGTGGTGCTGGGCTGGTGGTGGGAGCAGTTGGCTTTGGTGCTCCCAGCATCCTTGCTCTGTCCTCTCTGCCCAGGGACTGCTGTCCTCTGTGCAGCAGCAAGAAAATTTATGGAGCTGTGACAGCAGTCGTCGTTAAGTTTATACTTCAGAATTTTAACAGACCTAACACAGTGTGTAAAACTGGGATGCAGTTTCCCCACCTGCAGCCGTGTGGTTGATGTGAGGTTCAAGGTGGAGGAAGGTGCTTTCCCTCCCAAACCAGGCAGTGTCCCTGACACAGGTGCCCTCCACCCCTTTGCCTGCAGTGCCCGTTTGTTCAGCTGCTGGGGTTTGCCGTGGTGATTATCAACACGGGTCTTGGCAACCATATCCTACACTCCATGCTCAAGAGCAAGCAGTGGCCTGACCGCACGTGACAGCTGGCTTGTTCACTCACTTGTCCACAAACACGACAAACACCCCACTGCTCCCTTCTCCGTGCACTGGTGGGTGAAAACATCCTGCTGTTGCACGTCCCTGATGCTGCTGGCAGGGAGATCAGCAAAATGCCTCTGTGCTTCCATCCTGACAGAGCAAGGCCAAGTGTATATATAGTAAGTACTGAACCCTCCTTCCCCCATCTGGCGGGTATTCACACACTAATGAGGGTACAGTCATCTCCAATGCAGAGCACGTGTTGGCAGCAGGAGGGGAAGGGCATCACAGGGACGTGCTCAAATGCGTATCTTCACTTTTAAAGGTTACAATTTACATTGGTCTCCCGAGTTCATCTGCTGCTGGCAGATGGAGTCGGCAGTGCCTGTTAGCCACGTGCCGTATTTATGTGTTCGTGGTGCTACCCTGAGCAGGTTACATCTGAGCTGCTTTTTCTGCACAAAAGAAGTTTCCCTCTCCACCTCAGCAGGAGCTTCAGGGAAATGGAAGTCGAAAAGTTTTTGAGTCCTTTGCTTGCTACTTTGTCTTTGCACATGCCAGTGATTTTACAGGTGGTTTTCTCTGTGTTGTGTCTGTGTGTTTGTCTCTGTGTGTGTCTTTATTCATTTAAAAAAACCCCAACAGTTCAACATGCAGAGTTGGACGACGCCTAATAATATGTATACGATATGACATTCACAGACCTTCCAGAGGTTTGAAGAAGTAAGTGATTCTCAGGCTCATTCCTCAAACCTCCCTAAGCCTTTGTCCCCTTTTTCTCCCCAGAAAGTCCACCTGAGAGCCAAAAGTCTGCCATGTCGTCTGGCTTCTTGGCCAACGGCAGCAGACTGTCTGAAGCCCGAGTTGTGTTTTAATCCCAGTGACCCGTTACGGGGAGGATGAAGAACAGGCAACAGTGATGAGGTGATTAAGCGGTTTGAGATCTCTGTGTCACGCTCACAAGGTTTTTGATCAGAACTATCTGAAAAATCAACACCAGCAGGGGTGGAGCACAGGCCCAAGTTCAGCCACTTTCCCTCCAGCCGCAAGGAGAACAGTGCAGAGGTATCTGAATGCAAAGGTGTTGTTTGCATGAAAAAGGCTGAAGAACTTGGTGTCTAAGATCTGTAGCCTCAACACAAGGAGGTTCTTTCCTTGCGGAGACCTAGTCCAGATTCTTGCTTTCTCTCTTGCTAAACTTGGTTTCCTGATTGGTTATCTGCACCTAAAATACTCTGAGGGATAAGTCTGGATCAAACACTTGTTGAAGTCCATGAAGATTTTCCCATTAATTGTATACAGTTATGGAATTCTATCTCCTTAACCTTCATAGATTTTTACTGGAAATTTTACCAGAGTAAAGACTGCAGGACTTGGTTCTAATTATTTTTGATCTGTACCACCATCTCTTTAGAAAGCTTTTTTAGCAGAAGTTAAATGTCTCTTTTCTATCAACTTTACAAACACAAGGTGAACAGTGAATGAATTATGCTGTATAATTTGCCAGTGCATACGCCAAATGTCAGGCAATGACAGAAACTAAAAATTTATGGCACAGAAGGGAAGAGTTTTATGATCTTCTGTGGACTAATGTAATGACTCTTTTATACAAACAGAGATGAAATGCATTTAAAAACATAGCTATTTAGAAAATTGGCCTGAACACATTCTAAAATCTGGAGAAGTTCATTAGAGGGAAGAGCCATGAAAGTGCCCTTTGTTTTTATTTCCATAGAATGTTTTAATTTTGAAACGTAATTGCTTGATTTGAATGCACCCTCGAGTTAGAGTGATCATTTGAAGACATGTCTCTCCACCAGACTCTTCCTCGGGTACAACACAGTGCAGGGTTGCTCTTACTTTTCTTTTTGGAAGTAGTATTAATACTGGTTAAATGGCTGATAAGAAACTTCATGAAACCAGGTCTTGAAGCCTGCTTTCACTGAGAAATTTGGTACTCTGTCCCATTCCTCACTAAACTAAAGATTAGTCTTTTGTTAGAAACAAATGCCTATAAACTAATCCTTGGGTGTGCCAAGTTACCCTCAAATCCAGAGAGGCTTCTGAGCACGTAGAGCTACTGTTACTGGGTGTAGAGTGATATGTGCACACACCTACAGCTCCTGATATGAGACCTTCATTTGAGAGAAAAGTGGTTGGGGTAAATCCCAGATAACCTCACAACCTGCCGCTCTGTCTGAGAACCTCATATGTATGAGAGTCCATGTTGGCCCCTGGCTGGTGCCATGGTTGCAAAACATAAAGATTTGTGGGAGTCAAGCCATCATTGTGCCCCAAGGGTGTATCAAAGACTGTTCCAGCTGAGCAGATTCTCTGGCCTGTCTGGGCTGGAGGGATGAAGGATCTTTTGAAAGTGCTGAGTACAGATTGGGCTTATGGCATATTCAGACTCTGCCTGAGACTTCTCTTCTCCTCATGTTCTCTTAACCTTTTACACATATTGCTGGTAGTTTTAATGTCTTACAGAAGCAGAAATCTATAACAAACTTAGGCACAGAGTGAAGTTGAGCATCTTGGAGAGCCCTGAATAGCTTCTCTCCCACTCAGTCTTGACATACGGTAAAGTCTTCTCACATCATGTTCTTACAGGAGATTTTCCTTGACCCTCTGTGTCTGTTATCAGTGTCATGACAGTCTGCACTTTGGTCTCACCTGGCTTTAACTTTTCACCTGTTAAAAAAATCTTTGTAGTAACCTGAATAGATCTTGGAAAGAGGAGTGCACACCGCAGGAAGGAAATGTTTGGAGGCTGCTCTGGGGAGCTGAACGGCGTGAATGCCAGCTCTGCCCACAGCCTCTCTGCAAATCACCCTGTTAATAAAGAGCCTATTTTAGTTCTGGAAACATGGAGTCTTCTCAGGCTATTACCCAGCGTGTGGTAAATTAAACAATCTTGGCCTGATTGCATAATGTCACTTGAAATTTAAGATCCTTTTTCTCTTTAACCCCTAAAATTTACAAGCCATTTTTGTTTAGATTTATTGTAATTAGATAATGATTCTGCTCCTTTGAGGCTCTTCTGGGAAGTTTTTTAGCATGTTAATGGTGGCTAATCTCAAAATAACCAGGAACAGGAGCACTGCTTGGTCTCCCTGCATCAGGTTTGTTTTGTCTCGGTGCAAGGCGGCACCTGGTGCAGGGGTGAATCATTTGCAACCGGGGCTGCAGCAGGGGCCAGGCAAGAAGATTGCTGCTGTATGAGGACAAATGTGCCTCAGTCCCACTAATTTGTATCTCTGCTGCTGTTATTGTATTTTAGGAAGTGAAGGGTTGAGAATCACTGCTTGTTGCTAGGAGTATTTCAAGTCCAAATGTACCTAGATCCGTAGTGAAATCCTTTCCTCCTCTGGACCATATTTAAACAAGTTCTTAACTTTCATCATGAGTTTTTCTTTGTGTGTGAAAGCACAGGATTTCCCTGGAGTTCACAGAGCAAATGTGGCCTCGGTCAGCACAGGTAACAGCGACACATAAATACTTCATCTGTGTTTCTTGCTGGTCAATGACCTACATGGTGTTAATTTAGTAAAATCTACCAGGCTCTGGATTTTAACTCTGGCATTTAACTCTGACACTGTGTTTTAGGCAGTGATGAGACCTCTCAGGACATTTCTTTGGCACACTGTGATGCTTCATAAAATTGAGAGATTGCGTGTCATTTAAAAAAACAGAAAGATACTGTAGAGTAGCCAGAACATTTACCTGCCAATGTGAGGGTGAACTTCACAGTATTTTCTAGCCTGATTTTCAATGTTTGATGTGCCAATATTTCCCTCTGTCTTTGGAGACAGTTCCTGTTACAGCTTGATTAGGAGGTGATGCTCATTCTTTCATCTGACAAAAGTCACAGTTTCTTCACGGCCAGTTCTCCGACCTAAATGCAGACTTTTCTGATTTATTTGTAGTTTCTGTTCCCCAGTTATTTCCCTTGCCTCCTCCCTTGTGGACACATTTGACACAACAGGGAAAGTTTGGGGGAGAGGATTCTTGAGAAAAGCCCCCCTCTTTTGATGTACAGTGCTATCTGTCCTTAATCTTAGAATTGTCTGCTATTCTCTGTGGGGATTCTTGGCTAATTAAAGTTCAGATAGTTAGATAATGCTGTCTCAACGTACATCCCTGATGCTGTGCTGTTTATTCATGTCAGGTATTCATAAGACAGTTGACATTTTCTTCCTTAAAGATCTCTCAGGTAAATTACAGGCATTTTACTGCTCTGACCTTTTCCTTTACAGGAAGAACTTTTGTTTTCACCGTTTATTTTGTGAATATAATGTTAGAACGGATGTAATTGGAGAGGTGTAGTTGTTCTAGCCTGTATACTTGGGCTATTACCTGTAATGATCCTCTAATACTGGTATTTATATGTGATTATCTCTTACCAAATTGCTTTAAATTTAAAGAAAAAGCCAGACTGCTTCCCTGAATGGTTTTGGTGAATCACCTTTTCCCTTCCTTTCGCTGAATACTACATTTGCTTTCCTAACACATTGATTTTGCATTTTGTGCCTGAGTCTTAGGGAGATAGCTTGCTCTATTAATATATGTCTGGAGTTCTCCTGTTACGAATAGACTTTTATGGCTTTAATGTAGTTTTAGAAAATTCCTCTATTATTGATCTAGATATTATCCCAGCAGGAGTCAAACCCACAAGACAATTGTGTGAGGATAATTTCTTACTACAGAAGCATTTTATTCTGAAAGCCTGCTGTGTGGTGTGTGCTTTGATGGATGACCCACTGTTTAAAATGTGTATTAGGCATTGGCTTGCTAATTAAATGCCTGAAGGAGCGCTGGTATCCATTCAGTCTCAGTAAATGTGTGGAATTTCTGTTCTTTTATTTCCTGCTTACACTGTTATGTTTACTTGTTTCTGTTTTCTGACTTTGTAGAGAATACCAAAAAGTCAAATTGCTTTCTACCCTCACTCAAGACTTTCAGCTCAGGGCAGAGGCAAAACAATGAAGACTTTTGGTTTCAAGACTAGGTCTGCCAGATGGGAGGAGGAGGAGGAGAAGAGATGGGGTTTGCATTTCAGAAGGGAGTGAGATGAGCACTCACCTGAAATTTGAGAGATACGAATTTGAATCCGTCTTTGCTCCTGAAGGACCATCTTCCATGAAGAAGAGGAGATAATTATAAAGCTGTGAGGTGCTCTCAGACTCCTCTGTTGAAGTGCCTGTGCTGGAAGCATTTTACGGGGAGGGAGAGTGTGAGACCATTCGTAGTTGAAGAAATGAGATAAAGTTTTTCTCCTAATTTCTGAGCTGTTAAATTAAAAGGGCAGCCAAGGAGAGGGGCAAGGACTTCTGTACACCTCCAGGAAATGTTTTCTGAGTATAATCCCCATTCCCCTTGGTGGATTTTGTGTATGTGTGTGTGTAGAAGGTAGGCATTAGGAACACATTCGCTGCTAAGGCCAAACGTAGAATTTGTTCTACTCAGAAAGCTTTGGGCTTTTTGTTCTAGACAGAGGGATGTGTAGAAAGTCATAAAATGGTTCAGGTTGGAAGGGACTTTTAAAGTTCGTTTATTCCAATCCCCCTGCTGTGATCAGGTTGCTCAAAGTCCCATCCAGCCTGGCCTTAAACACTTCCAGGGCTGGGTCATCCACAGCTTCTCTGGGCAACCTCTTCCAGTGGTCTCACCACCTCATAGTAAAGAATTTTTTCCTTATATCTGATCTAAATCTACCCTCTTTCAGTTTAAAACCATTACCCCCTTTCCTGTCAATACAGACCCTCGTAAAAAGTCTTTCTCCCTCTTTCCAAGTATTAAAAAGCAGCAATGAAGTCTTCCTGACACTTTCTGTTGCCCAGGCTGAACAACCCTAACTCTCTCAGCTTTTCTTCATACAAAAGGTGCCCCAATCCCCTGACCATTTTCATGACCTGCTCTAACAGGTCCATGTTTTTCCTGTGATGGGGACCCCAGAGCTGGACACAGAACTCCAGGTGGGGTCCCATGAGAGAGGAGTAGAGGGGCAGAATCCCCTTCCTCAACCTGCTGGCCACACCGCTTTTGATGCAGTCCAGAATGCAGTTGGCTTTTTAGTTCATCCATCAAATCCATATCTCTCTAATTTAGAGACAAGGATGTTGTGTGGGACCATCTCAAAAGCCTTAGAGAAGTCTAATTACATAACATCTGTTGCTCTTCCCTTGTCCACCAATGCAGTCACTCCATCACAGCAGCCACCAGTTTGGTCAGGCAGGTTTGCCCTTTGTGAAGCCATTTTGACTGTCACATTCCTGTCACATTTTTGTCACCTTCCTGTCATCCATATGCCTTGACGTATCTTCTGGGAAGATCTGTTCCTCCATCTTACTGGGCACAGAGGTGAGACTGACAGTTTGGTAGTTCCCAGGGTCCTCCTTGCAGCCCTTTTAAAGGACGGGTGTGAAGTTTGCCTTTCTCTGGTCACCAGGGGCTTCACCTGACTGCTGTGCCTTCTCAAGTAAGAGGGAGAGCAGCTTAGCAACTGCATGAGCCCATTCCTCAGGATCCTGGAATGTATCTCATCAGGTCCCATGGATTTGGGTGTGTTCAGGTCCCTCAGAAGGTCTCAAACCTTATCTTCTCCTAAAATGGGTGGGACTTCATTCCTCCAGTCCCTGCCTTGAAGTTCAGGGACTTGAGAGGTGTGGGACAAGCAAGGGAGAGTGAAAACGGAGGCAAAAAAAAAAGTTGTTGGGTACCTCAGCCTTCTCCATGTCAGCTGTCACCAGGGTCCCTGTCCTGTTTGTCAGGGAATAAAAACATTGATTCATCTAAACAAAAGCAAACTCATAGTTTTCTATTAAACATGGTAATTAATACTATTTTTTTAAGATTTAAATTGGAGACCAAATTTGAAAGAAAAAGATTGTTCTGTAATGATGACCTTCCCAAGAACAAACAAGGAGGTGTCCCTTCTTGAGCAAGTGAGTGGACAAAATGACCTTCCAACCTCAACTCCTTCTGTGGGTTTAAACCCTAAATAGCTGTGCCTGCAAAGGAAGTCATTCTGTTTTCATTGCTGTCATCAGCTGTCTGGAAGCACAGCTTGTTTTCTTTCACTGTAACTGCTCCTTGCCTCTTTGAAAGAGATGGAGGTAGAATCTAGTTCTTTGTGCTCCTAAAGCAAGGCCCATCATGAGATGCATTAGGAGAAGGAATGTCCCTGTTTTTTTCCTGAAAGTGCTTGCAGATCACATCCCATCACGATGTTATTTCCATTTGTGTCCCATGACATGTAATTATCTGTGCTGCTCCATCCAGAGAGCTCTCACTGGTGCTTTCAAGTGGAGAAAAGTTCACTCTGTTCAAAATAGAGATAACAGTGGTAGTAGGAAATGAATCTGTGGTGTGAACCACAGAAGATTATTTTGTTCTCATTAATGAGCCTTACTTTAGCCCATGGAGTAAGTGTGTAAGAACAGATGAATTAAAACTAATAAAAGCAGGCAGGAAATTAGGGAACACATCTCCCCTCAGTTGTCCTTTGGGCAATTTTGCCCAAATATGGGATTTGGAGATTCCTGCTTGGCTTAGGGGGCTGGTCATGCTTACCAAAGCTTTTAGATGGGTGATAGGTTCATGATGGCACTCTGTTATCTCTGGGAAAGTCCTTTCCTGACCAGCACCATACTCTTGAAGACAAGCCAACTCCTCTCTTTTCCTCCTCCTTCTCCTCCTGCATAGAAGGAAACTCTGATACCTGTTTATCAGGCCTATGCTATGCTTTTCTGTAGTTTGTCTGACCTGTGTTTTCATGGAAGAGATTGCTTTGGGACTGCAAAGCAGCTCCAAGGCACTTGAATATCCCAGATACTCCATTGATAATTGCATTTGGTGGTTAACTTCATCAGGTACAGGCAACTGGTTTCTCAGTTCAGCCCTGTCCCCTCCATCAAATGCTGATTTAAACAGGATTTGCTATTTTATAGGTTCAGTGCTGCAATACTCAGAAACTGAGATGAGAGAAAAAGAAAGGAGAAAAGAAAAAAAAAAGAAAGGAGAAAAGAAAAAAAAAAAGAAAGGAGAGAAAGACACATTTTGAAAGTTATAGGGGGAGGAATTTGTTCTAATCCCTCTGAAATTATTTTCTTGCTGAAAATTGTTAGATCTGGATGGACTAAGCCAACTGAGTTACCAAGACAACCTATCCTATCGTGGAGATGACCATGTATCTGTTGATTCAAGAACAACAACTGGGAGTAGCGGCACTGGGCAGCATAAAGGGCCCAGGATGGAGCCCGGCATCGGGGATGGCGTTAGCCGGGCAGCCACGGAAGGACGTTTGGAAACAGAGACAGCATCTGCCAACCAGGGATTGGAAGTAAGTGATACTACTGACAACTCATCAGCTTGGAGCCCTGAGGTATGCTGAATTGTCATTTAGCACACATGGTGTTAGCTTTTGGAGGATATTGGGGGCCCAAAAAGTGTTAGAGGAGAAATGAAGTGAAAAACTGATCAGCACGGCCCAAGATAACGCTACTCCTGTGTGCATGTGTGCGTGAACATACACCCCTCCCTTTGTGTGTCCCCTTTTTCTGGTATTTTACCTCTTGCTACTAACACTAATTCACAGAAGCTCTGTTATTGCTTGATTTCTGACTGCAGTCTCCAAACTGAAATTGGAGCCATTAGCTGTCTGACAGCATTTACTGTCATTTAGCAAAGAGCACTCTGTGGTGGCCCAGGGCTTTGTCATTGGCTCTACGTGCAGGGCACGTGTCTTGTGACATGGTATGTGGTCACTGGGTCAGACCTGTGCTTCTTTTTCCAGGTGTTTTCTATGATTTAGGCAATGGGAAACATCTGGAAAGCTGGAGACAGCTGGTGGGGGTGGTCTGTGACTTGGCCGAGTGACCATCACTCTGGTCCCCACTGATACCAGGCAGCCGTTTAGGGAAGGAGAGAACCCAAGGCTGCTTTCCCTTAGTTCTACACCTTTATTTTGAAGCCTCAAGAAAACATTTTGGATTTTAAGGCATTGTAAACACCTGATTACTTAGCATCCCCCTTTTCTCTCCTAATCTCTCTACCTGATGTGTTGATTTTAATTATTTTACCGCAGTATAAAACTTCTGAAAAAATATCAGCGTGCATCAAACATATTAAAAGAACAGCACAAAGGTCACACTTGCCTGAGTTAAAAGAGACTGTTCTTCAGCTGTGGAAATGAATACTTCCATCACATTCTGAGCAACAAGGCTTTGAGGGAAAGGTTCCTATCCTCGGAGCAGGCTGCCTGCAGCCAGTTAAAGGGATGGAAGGCAGCTCCTGGGTACATATGCTCCAGCCCTAAGGGGTGTTTGGAGCAGCATTTTGGTTTGCTGAACAATCCAGTCCCCCAAAACATTGCTCATCACATGGGAATTCTGTTTGGCAGCAGCTCTGCCCTCTCTTTGCTGTTTGTCTACCCGGCTCATTTCTCCTTTTCCAAATTTGATGTTCATTGCCGTGGTTCACACGTGCCTCGGTGTCTCCAGTGTCCTCTTGTATTTCTTTGAAATACATCTCGTTTTGCTCCTGGTATCTACATTTTAAAAATGCAAAGAACAATTCTAGCATTGTGGGGCAGATATGCCCAAGACCCAGTTTATCTACTACAAGCAGCTTCTCATCTGAAGGTATTGTGTGCATTAATGAAAGACTTTTTATTGCAGGAACTAAATGTTCTGACATGCCAGAAATGTCCAAGTGCTATTATGCTCCACTCAAAGGACCTCTCTTTAGAGACAGAAAGGGTAATTTTATGCCCCTGCAGTGGAACCACAAGTACCATTTCAATCTTTATCCATAATTAGCTGCTCTTTCAGGTTTCTCTGGCAGAAATGGACTTATTTTACTTAGTGAAGTGGATATTGGCTGTCCTGAATGACCAGGTTAGACATGCAGTATCAATCAGTATACTTGGCTTGACTTCACAACAACTGGGCTGGGCAGAGGGAAAGAAATTCAGATGAAGTATCAAAACCCCAATCATTCCTTGGATTCCAATTTAAGTGTCTGTATAATCAATGTGTTCACAATGTAGCCCAGCTTAGCTTCAAGAGCTGAGGGGAGCTCTGTCAGTGACTTCCACGAAAGGGAGATTAGTGTGTGTGTAGCAAACCTGTACAAGGGTGAGTCCTGGGTAGCTCAGAAAGGGCCACCCAGTGAGGTCTCTAAAGCTTGGTGTCCCATGGAAAGGTTACTGCCACGGAGTGTGGCATTTCTCTTTCCCTCTCTGCCTCCAGTTCACGCAGTTTTCTCTGCAGTAGATGTGACCGCAGCTCCAGTAGCACGATTTGGCACTTCCTGAAATCCAAATCCTTTCTAGCTGTTCAGTCAAAAACCTGATCTCTGACCTTCAGACTGCCCTACACGCTGCCAGAAGCTGAGATACTCAGCCCTGTTGGGATGGGAAATTGCCTCTTGGATCTTCATACCTGTGGGTTTATGATGATGCCCAGGAGTTCACCCTCTCCAGCTCGGGCGTGTGGATGAAAGCAAAGTTATGCTGCAAGCACAACTGTCTCCACACCTGAGCAGCAGCCCTTAAGTGTGCTTTGATTCCATCTCCTCGGTAGCAAATGAACAGATAAAAGTGTGGTGGGATGAAAACGCGGAGGGGAATATGAGTCGAGCACAATCCCCTTACGTTTCCTTCTTAAATATTATTTCATCAACCAGACAGAAATAACTTGACAGCTACACAGCAGCACTTAACATTTGTATGACACCACGCTCTCTCCAGGCAACCTGGCCTACCTTGCATTTTTGCTTTTTGCATCCCGCTGTTCATACACAAAGGTGTCTTTGTGGCCAACCAAGTAATTTTGGGTGTTGGCCAAGTGGTGTTTTTTTCTCCCTTTGTCATTACTTCTGCAAGGCATCTGACAGCAGGTCTCCAACCTCGATCTGCACACTTGAACTTTTGTGTTCATGTGCACAAGTCTTGAACACCTCTGAAAATATGGAAAGCAGGAGCTTTGCACGTCATGGCAGATTTGTCTGAGCACTTGGAAAGTAGATTGACAGGAAGTAAACACAAATTTTGATGTTTATCCGAGGCCTTGCTTGAGACACACACCACCCTAGACACTTCTGAAGGGAATTACATCAGACATCTCAAGGCCCATCATCTGTTCTCTGAACAATAAGATTCCTGTGTTGAAAAGAAGTGTTACTTGAAATGCAAAAGAAGATAAATGTTTGAGGAGGAGGGTGACTCAGATGCTGGTGACAGGCCTTAATTCACCTTCTGGCTATTAACTGAAAATCTTTCCCTAGTACAGTGTATACTCATGTTTAAATACAAATCATTGATCACTATAGCAACCCCTTTATCACATGAAGCACATTCTAGCTCTGAGATAAAAAAGCACTTTTGAACAGAAATGCACACGCCCACTCAGCAAAAGGTAAGGTGAGCATCCATGTTTTTATCTTGTTTTATCAAGATGGTTTTTGTTTTAAAAGTAGGTAAAGGATTGTGTGTGGATTGGTCTGCACATGTTGTGATTGTTTATTTTGAATTTTTATTTTGAATGTATTAGTATCCAAACTGAACAGAAGGAACAGATGCTTCTCTTGGGAGATTTTAAAAGGGTATAAAGAATTCTTATGTATTTAATCAGGCTGTTTTTCTCCATTATCATTGCTTTAGCTGTAGGAAAAGTATTGAAATATAGGGCAGCTTCTAGAAATGGAATTTCAATTTTTCAGGAAATTCTGATATGGTAATTTCCTCTCCCATCAAACTGAACCACAGTGCTTATTTTTTTTAATGTATAGCAGAATAAAATATCTAAAAAGTTAGCAGGTTTGGCTAAATTGTTTGATTTTGGTAATGCAAAAAATACATCTTGACAAAAAATTCCAGTGTACATTAAAAGTAACAGGTTAAGTTGGTCAAAACATTTTGTTAATGTCTCAAAATTGACATGAATGAAATGTAAAAGAAAACCTTTGAGTTTTTCCCTATGTAGATTGTATTCCAAATTAACTATCTCCTGTGAAACATTTAAATATTGATGAAACTTTTTGTTGGAAATGTTTCAACCAGTGCTATTGCTTACTAGAGTGTATGGGGAGTATTACACAAAATCAGGCTATTAACAACCATTGCCCTTTCAAGAAACAGTGGGATCTTTATTTTGCACAGCAACTGCCTACACTTGCAGGCACAAGGGAGAACAAGTTTTTTTTTAAATGGAGTTGAGATCACAGAGACAGCTGAACTCCAGTGGTGGTGTTACTTCTTCCTTCTCTTTGCAGGAACATAATGAGGTGAACAGTGTACCAGCTCATCATGGTGCTCATGAGCCCATCTGCAAATGTGGTGATCTAGATGTCATCTTCAACTACAAACCCGCAAGTCAAAAGCTGGTGGTTACTATCCTGGAGGCCAGGGATATCCCAGACAAAGACCGCAGCGGTGTGAACACCTGGCAAGTGCACACGGTTCTGATGCCAGGCAAGAAACAGCGTGGTAAAACCAGCGTTCAGAGAGGACCCATCCCCGTCTTCAAGGATGAAATTGCCTTCAGTAAGCTGGAACCACAGGAGCTAAGCAGCCACGCCGTTCGCTTCCGCCTCTATGCGGTGCACAAGATGATTGGAGAGAAGATGATGGGAGAGCAACTGTTCTACCTGAGCAACATCAGCCAGGAAGAGGAAGTGAAGGTGACACTGGTCTTGGAGCCCAGAAGTAACCTGAGCGTAAGTTCGATGAAAGACACGTGGGATCTGTAAAATTGTTTGTCTGGTGAGCAGGGACCAGCCTTACCTGACATCTTCCATTCAGAGCTGTTAGCACGTGACTGGTGGATCTCTCCTGCTGTCACTCAACAAGTTATCAGCAAGGGGAAGCACAGGGTATTCGTTCCCTATGCAAAGCTGTGCTTTATTAACAACAGCTCAGCTAGCAAGCTGACACCAAACCGTGTGGATGTACTACATCTACATGAATCATCACATGCTGTGCCATTCAGAAATAGTAGGTTGATCCAGGAACCACCAAGGCTAATTATGTCTTAATTTCAATAAGGACAGTGGTTCTTGTGCACCATTGTGTTGGTGGACCTGTACTACTGCCAGTGCAGGAGCTACCTCATTTGGCCCTAGCTACTAGCTTGTGTATCTCCACATGGTGCAGTTTCCACGTTGCCAGAAATGCTTAGTAATGTTCCATTACATGACAGATGGAATTGGAGAGGTGGGTCATGGGAAGAGGAACTGGCTGTGCTGCTTCCTGATTTTCCATTCACATCACAGTTGTATCCAGCTCTGGCTATGCCAATCAATTCGTGTAGATGAGCTCTGTCATGATTCATTGTCTACAAAAAGCTCAGCGAGAGGCTGTGCACACAAAATGAATAAAACATCAAACTCCAACTGAAGAGGGAATAGAGAGAACATTGTGGTAGCAAGGAAGGAAAAGTAAGAAAATGCACAGTACATGACCAAAAAAACCCAAACTGCAAACTGTATTCACTCCAAAAGCCGTTATCAAGGAGATTGACTGAGCATTAATGTAGTAGGATGTTTGGTTATCTCAGAGGCTTTGATTTACAGTAGTGATAACACATTGTGCAGAGTTCCTCATCTTTAAAGAGAAAGTTCAGAGATGTGTTTTTGTAAAAGTGACGCTCTGATTCTCCTGGTGCCCCAGCATAATTAATTCTTAGTTATTGTAATTTCATAAGAGAGAGCTTACCAAACGAGGCTAGAGGATATAAATTGGGAGAGGGTGGTGGTGAATGTCCTGATGATTCCCTCGGTGCTCTTTCCCTGCAGAGTGCAGATTCTCAGCTTAGTCTGTCAGCAATCTCTCACAGTGATAGCGCTTCTTCAACACAGTCCCTGTCGCATGGAGGGGTGCCAGAGCTGCTCGTGGGATTGTCATACAATGCCACGACGGGGCGGCTGTCAGTGGAGATGATCAAAGGCAGTCATTTCCGAAACCTCGCAATTAATAGGCCACCTGGTAAGTACTCTCACTGCTATTAAATAACACCATTGAGTCAAAATTTGCTTTTTATTTTCTTCCTCGAGATATTCAATTATGCCTTTCCTGAGCCGGGTTTCCTTGCAGAGTGCCTGATTGAAAATTAAAAGCCATTATTTCAGATGCGTGTGTTGGTAAATGTTACAGGGTAATTGGAGGCAATCATATGAAGACACAGCTGATGGGATGGTAATACCTGGATGTCTGTTTTATTGCATATACCTTCACCACATCTGATTAACGCAAAAGTGTCATTATACCCAAAGCACAGAGTAATTCTCAGCAGATGCATGAAAAGAAAGAAGCACTTTCCAAGTGTTTGTGTGTTACCATGTGACCCACAGGGGCCCTACCTCTTGCCTTTAAGTGTTTCCCAGGGCTATACTTTGTTTAGTCCCCTTGCTGTGCTGCTGCGTGCTGGGTGACCCGGTGCTTTGGGCCCTTTGGGGATCCTCCTGCTGCGAATTCTCTGCTGCTGGACAAGAAAATCTTCTGCAGAAGGAAAATTGGAAAGTTGTCACAACACGGTCACAATAGTTGAGTTCCTTTCCTCCAGTCCTACCGGAAAAAATGGAAATTGCCTTACAGTAGGTTTAGTCAGTGCCTGAGCTGTAGTTAGTCCTTGACACGGATAATGCTGCTGTCCATGATACAGATGGAGTCACGAGGCCATAGCACCAGGTCTTACCTGCTTTGCTGCTGGGATGCCTCATTCAGGGGTTGAATGGCAGCACTGTAGTCATCCTGTGTTGTCCTTTTGCCTCCTGTCTGACACTGTCTGACACCAGCAACTAAAGGCAATGTGAAATAATGTGTGTTTTTTGTTTGTCTGTTGGTGTGTTTGCTTTTGGTGATGTTTGCCTACTTGTCAAAGATAATAACCTTTGACAGTTCCTTGCCTTCACCGGATTTGACATGGTATCTGTAGCTGCAAAGTGCTAAGATTGCTTTTGCAAGATGCTCTGCTCTTTGGCCCAGATCTAGCAAAATATTTACGTAATATTTCAGTGTATGGATGTGAAAACTCAAGTTTCTACTAAACTATGCTGGAGGATATTACAGAAATAATCTGTGTCATCAGTTAGTCCCTCGAGAATTAAGGGCAAGCCTGTGCAACAATAAAACACCTGACCTTAGTCTGTGTAGTCCTAGCTCATCTTCTATTATCTGTAGCAGCATAGGTTGAGTTACTCTATGTGGGTTACTTAAAGGCATGTTCTTGTTAACATGTACATGTTTGATTGAAAGGTTTCAGTCTTGGACCTTTTTTAGTAATTTAAAGCACAGGTAGACTGAGGCAAGCACTTTACTATATGCTCTAGCAGGTAATCTTTCTGATATTTATATAGGCTGCCGCGTGGATACATCCTAAAGTTTTACTCTCAGAAATTAAATTAAAGTAGTCCCAGTATAGGTCCAAATAAATTTGCTGCATTTTTTCTGGCATGTTTTCATGTATCTACTCGTGGTGTTGGGGTTTTGTCTCTTAGCTGCCCAAAGAGGTGGATAGATCATGCAGCATTTCTGTTCTTAAATCAGGCCCTGCACAAGTTGTCTTTTATCTGGCTGGGTCAGGCATCTGTAGTGCCCACTTTTCCCCCATAAATGACACTGCATATAAATAGCTGCTTTTTAGCCTACTGTGTGCAATATAATGACCAAATTACTGACAACTTTTTGTTTTTCTTCTAATACATGTCTTTCATGGTGCATGGTTGTTATAAGCTGAGCAGCTCTGTAACTCGTTGTCTCTGAGTGCTGAGGAGTTGTGTCTGTCCTGGGCCTCTGGTGGGATGAGGTTTGGCATGTTGGCCATGTGTGCACGTGTTATCTTTCAGCACAGGAAAGTTTATCTACCTTGATCAGATGTCTCATCCAGCTTTTTGGCAGTGGGTGCACCAGAGTGCAGTGGCTTGGTTGGCAGCATCTTTAAACCTGAGAAACATTTTGTGTTTGTTGATGACAAAAGAGCAGAAGCAGGATATGGGCAAAGGAAGCATTCCTTGAGGGACTTTTTATTTTAAATTCTGACTGAATTTTCCATTTCTATGTTTGCAGGGCTTCAGATAAATCTAATTGAATCTGTTTGATAGGCTGGCCAAAGTCTTCTGTCAGCCGAACTAACAGTCCATACATTGTTTCACAGCAGTTCTTTCATCTTTCCTGTTAAGATTATCTCGAGTTGTTTCTTCACATCCTTTCTCTATAGTAATGAACTTCAGCATTGTCAGACCAGTGTCTCTCAGTGTTAGATCAGCTTTTGGTGAAACACAGAGATCCATAAATTATTATAGGCAAATTCTGAACCTATCACAATCTGCCTCTTTTATTCCAAGTCACATTGTTGCTTCTGCTTTCCGAATTGTTCTTCTGTGCCTATAAAGTTCCCAGCGGTGTGGTGAGAAAAGGGAAACCCAATGAAGCAGAAACTGAAGGAAATTAAAAAGAAGGAAGGAAAGCAGCACTTGCCTCAGATGCTGGAGCAGCATTTCACTGATAACTCCTCAGGCACTGCAGGGGAATGCTGTGAGGTCCGATCGTTACTGTCTGAAACATGCTGGTGGCTGAATGAGATGCTCAGTAAGTCCTTCAAGAGGTGAAAACTAAAGCTGGTATCCCGCTTTCTGGAGAGCGAGAAAGAGCCCTTGTGTTTTCTTAAATAGGTCCTGTTTGTGGTTCCGTTGTTCGAGGCTCAGAAGGAGTGATTTCTTTAAAGTATTATGGAAATTTCAGATATAATAGTGCTTTGGGGCACTTAAATACCAAGCCCAAACTGCTGTTCAGGGCGGCCATTTATGGTAAGACCAGGAGAAGGCAATAGACAGAATCCATCTCTATTCCCAGCCCTGCAAGCACAGACCCTACACAGGACCCATATGTAGTCCCATTGCAGCCGAGTGGCTTTAGTACTGGCTGCTGCCGCCAGCTGCAGCTGTGGGGAATGGCAGGGGAGTCTTGCACAACAGCAAGGTCTCCAGCTATGTTTTTTGCCCACCTTGATCCTCTTCTCTGACACCTGTACTGCTACAGCATGCATGCTTCCTTCTTGGCATCCTGGCACAGGGATTTCACTGTGTGCAGGAGAAGGAACTGGACTGGGGCACTGGTGATTTTAGGTGTTAAAGACTGCAGAGGCTGGAACAGTTGGTTTTCTGGAGAAGAAAAGGAGGATGCTGCATGTTTCAGCTTTTCCTGGGCACATCATCTCCTTCCCCTTTAAACTGACTCAGGTAAATATCAAAGTCATGGATGCTTACATGAGTAATAACTGGATTAGAAAACAGTTGGACATCTTACAGAAACTTAAATCTGTGTCTTCTCTTCAGGTCACATTTGTCCGATTTGAGGATAGTTTGGTCAAGGATAAGTGTTCAGGTATTGTTCTGTGGAACATGCTGAGTTATAGGCCTAAGCCTACAATCCCTGATCACGCAAATAGATCCATTATAACTCAGAGCACTTACGAGCACTCAAGAGCATGGCTGCAGCATCGGACCGTAAATTATCTGCGTGCCAAAAAGCCTCATGTAGAAAAGCATCTACAGTTTTGTCAGACGTGGACAGTCTTGGTGTTTTAGTGCTAATGGCTTGTGTGCTGTGCACCTCGTTCTATTCGCTTCTTGTAAAAAAACAATAACCTGTGCTAACATTTTGTAGGAGTTCATATTTTGTTCTGTGGTTTGGTATCTTCTTCGAACAAAATGCAGCGTGTTCATTTAAAGGGTGTTTGTTATTAAAAGAAGTAACAAGAGAAGCCTACACCACTGTCAGAGATGTTTTTAAAAATTTATAACCAGTTACATACTATGTGCGTGGTAGTAATACCTTGGGATCATAGTGATGGAACAGGAATCATTTGACCTAGTCAGTGTATAAACACAAAACAGAGAGATGTCTGCCCATGTGATGTTAAACTTTCATCTGCTGCTCTGCTGGGTGCAGTTCTCTCTCCTCTAATTCAGCTTTGCTTCCTTTCCCTTCTGCATTTCTTTTGGGGTTTATGTCTGCGTGTAATGCAATTTGAGAAGAACTATTGTAAAGTTATTCCCTCGCCTAAGAAAAGTCCTCCAAGGTTTTCAACAGCTGCAGAATTAATTACACATTATAATTACATCCGTACATGATCATTATTATACCAGCAGCATATTAACCCCATTAAACAAATACAATAGCATTAATGCTGGAAAAGACAGGAGGGAGAGAGCAAGCTATCAGGATTTCTATTGGTAACAGGAGAAAGTTCTTCTTAAAGACTTGTCTGAAAACAAACATTTACCTGAGCCACAAGTAACAATATCTGAGAAATACAGAAAATGCTCCCACAGAAAAATTAGGATCCTTACATTAGCATCTTTGTTGCTTTGGTATCAGAGTGCTTGAAAGCCATTACTGGGTTTTATTTTATCAGACTGTCTATGAGGAAAGTGAAGTTATTAACCCTGTTACATTCCTGGAGAACTAAGGCACAGGTTAATTCTTTTAATTACTCCAAATCAAACCAAGAAGCTGAATAAAAAAATTAACTTTTAACCTGCATATCTTGCTCTGAACAGGGAACTTGCTTGAGCTCCTAAAGCTTTGTGATTCATGTTTGCGTGTCATCAGTGATAGAAGGGGGATCTTGCCAGGGCAAGATGGGGTTGATTCAGTCCTCCAGAGAGCTTGTTTAACAGAGCTGGGATTTTCTGGGAAGCTTCTTGCTGCCAAGTGCTTGCCTACAGGTCACACTGAGATTGCAGAAAATCACCTCTCCTTCTGCATCTCCTTGTTGCCCATCCTTGAACAATATAAACAGCTGAGGAAGTTTTGTTGTGGGTGGGAAAGTTGAGGCCAGATGCAAGTAGCCCCAGAAGGATGTCTCAGTAATGAGCAGCTGGGCGGTGAAGCAGAAGATGAGGTGTGGATGAACGTAAAGGATTGCATGGGAGCACATGTGGAACTCAAACTTAATCTGGATGGACTCAATATTTCACTTGGGAGTGAAATATTAGTCTTACAGTAAATATGTCTAGGAAAATGTCAATTCAAGGATCAGCGACAGTAGCAGAAAAAACCCAGAACAAATGTGGACAAAATGAAAAATTGATATTTGATTGTAAATATGCAGTCAGTGGTCTAATGAATACTGTGCACAGTTTTGGCTCCCTCTCTTTAAATAGAATATGGTAGAACTGCAAGGATGTGGTGAGGAGTGTTGGAGACAATCAGGGATATGGGAACAGCTTCCAGCGAGCTGTGGCTGAATAGACTGTGCCTCCTACGGTGTTACAACAAAGGGAGATGGGGGAAGATTTCACAGAGGTCTACAAGTGTCATTGAGAAAGTGAATTGACAACACTTATTCATTGTCTTCTCCTGATACAAAACCAAAGGATCATAAAAGGAAGCGAGGAGGTAGTGGGTTCTGAGGAGGAGACAGCTCTTCACCTACGCTGTTGAATTCCTCACTACAGAATGTCATGGATGGTAGAAATCTACCTGAGTTCTGTGCAACACAAGAGAAGTTCTCAAAGTTCCACAGAGGATCACTAAATACAAAGACGCTGCCTCTGGCTGAGGAAGCTCTTGAGTCACGAATCGCTGGATACTGGGAGAGTATTAGGGAGGGAACCAGCATATGCCGTATTTTTATAGCTTTACTAAGGTGTGTGATATTGGGGTACCGTTGGCTGGATGGACTGCCTGGGCACAGCTCTTCCCACCTCATGTGAGACCTGATTAGGCTGAGAAGGACAAGTGTCAGGACAATGGACTTCCAAGGAGCAGTCTTCCAAGGAGATTTTTGTGGGGGATACAAAAATTAGACATCCAGGGACAGCCGTGTGGTTATCCGGTAATATTTTCAATAGCTTTGTATTTATAAAAGATCCATGAAAAGTATAACCCATGTTACAGGGCATAAAAATGAAGATATTTCTGAATCAAAGGAGTGCATTTGAAGTGCATGTATGGCAATGCTCTCCCACTCCCATAGCTGTAAAACAAGAAAAAAACATTGTTTCCCCCCTCCTAAAACGAGCAGAAGAAAAAGCCACTGCTAGCAGAGTAGAACTCTCTTCATTCCGAGTTTCAGCTGGAGCTGAATGTTTAGTGAAAATCTGCAGTGACTTTACAGAGCAGTGTTTGCAGGAGATCTGATGACAGTCTGTGTAATAAAGCCATGCCTGTGGGCACCGCTGCTGGAGGTGGCAAAAGCCAGGCTTAAGCATCCTTACATCATAGCCCTGCCATCGCCCTTGCTGAGCTGTGTAGCCGTGCTCCCTGACAAGCTCTCTCTGGAAGTTCCCATCTCCTCTCTGAGGCAGCAGCAATGCATAGATGTGGAAAGTTTTGAAATGCCCTTGTTAGAGGAGAGTCACCTTGTGAATCTGGAGAGATGTTTGTGTTCTCTCTTAGCTGGGTCAGCCTGGGCTAAAGCTGCACCTCCTCAGGGCTGGGGAGTGCAGGCAGATGGTAAGCTGGCTCTGTAGCCCAACACGTGTCCCAGGTGAGGGCTGGTGTTGTAAAATGGAGTGGACACATGCTGTAGAGGCAGCAGAGGAGGGTCATAGAGGAACTGAGCTCCAAGGTGGCTCTGCAAACAGCTTTCTTTCCTGAGAGACATGGGCCTTGCTTTCAGGGAACCTTTATCTCCTGCCCCCCTTGCATGTCACTGCTGCTGGCAATTCCCTCCCCTCAGGCCAAGAAGTGCTTGCACGGAGCAGTACATTCCTTTCTGCTGTATTTTAAATTAAAGGCACTGCTGGTCTGTTCTCTGATGACTCACATGTTGTGAAGGTTGCCAGATTCCATCCTCTCCCTTGTGTGAGAGCTGTAAGCCCCAGGAGAGGAGACCTGAGCAGAGAGGTTTGGTGGAACAGGGGAAGGAAAGCTGGCATCTTGGCAACATAGTAGGCAGTTCTCAGCTCTTGTATAATTTATAGAGTAGGCCACAAGCTGCCTAAAATCTAGACTTCCACGATGGGGGGTTGGGATCAAAAGCTTGTGTCTAATTCTTCTCCCTGCTCTTTTACTGATCCAGCTGCAGTGAGCCCGATTCAGTGTATTTCTGCCCCACTGCTGATTTAATGGGGAGGTAAAGCCAGGACTAATGGTCTTCTGGGTCTCAGATTGAGACCTGGCATGGAGCTGCAAGTACAGAGTAGCACAGAGTTGAGCTCTGGGGCTGCTTTGCCGCGCTGTGCTGCCGTTTATTATGTAGGCTGGGAGCGTGGGCATGCCAGCTGGGGGAAATTAAGCTCCAGGCCCAAGGCTTTATTCTGCTGCGGCTGTTATTAGTCTGGATTGCAGCATGCTGACATGGTTATACTGCTTTTGGAAATGAGCTAGCTTGCCTGGAGCGCGGGTGGGAAAGTCCATGTGGCACCGTGGGGTACCCTGCAGTCCACAGACATGAGGGGTCAGGAGTCTTTGGTTGTTTATTTCCCTTCTAAACATAAATTCAAGCAGGGGGTTAGATGCTTTTGTATTGGCAGTGTTTTTGCTCACAGGTTAGCTTTATTAATAATGGTAGTGCTTAGGGTAAATGAAAGCAGAATGCATGCCATGGTCCCTGCTCCAAAAACGGGAATGCATAAATTAGAGTTGATTATTCCCCTGAGTTGTCATTATCAGTTAGTTCCCTGAGAAGGATCATGACAGAAATGGGTCATTAGAAGAATCACAAAGTGATTGCCTTTGCAGATGAGCTCTCAAGAGGTGTTTTATGGTTGGGGCAGTGTTGATAGAGACAGAGCAGTCTGCACAAGGAGAGATTTGCCCAGACCCCTGGAGTAAGATGATGCAGTGCTAGCCCAAAATGTATCTGGCTTGTGGCATTCCTTGATTTAGCGCTTTTCACTCTGGTATTAAATGCAGAGGTGTTGATATTTTATGTATACGTGAACATTGTTCAATCCACTCATACCAGAAATGAAAGATGAGTTTAGGGTGAAAATGATTTGCAACAAGTACTTCTGTTTCAAAACCTGTATGGAAAGGAGAGCCTTGTAGATGCAGTGCTAAAATTGGTCTTGGCAAAATTAGACTCTGTTCTTGAATCTTCACAGACTTTTGTATAACCGTGGGCAAGTTGCAGCCTCAGACACTCCCAGATATTAAGAGGTCTTGTTCTTCCTCATGTCAGTGAGATGGGTGCCCAAATAAATGAGAGATTAGGCATTTTAAAGAATGCAAGCCCTAATCTCTCTTCTCCTTTTGTGCTTGACAGAGGTGGCATGAAAATAAACACTCTGAAGAGCGTGGAGTGCTGAGACACCACCGTAATGAGGCCATTACTGAATCTGAGCATGTAATTAGATGGAAAATGTTTGCCTTCATAATGAATAGATGCTCTTACACATGCATTCCTCAGTAAATTGTCAAGTTCATCCTTGCCGTGGGTTCACTAATTTCACTGTGTATCTGGGGATGGGTTTTCTTTGGCAAAGTCAACAGGAGGAGGGAGTTTTCCATCTCAGAGGACCAGACTGGACCACAAGGAGGACTAGGAAATGTTTTCTGATGAGACATCTGAAAAGATACTGCAAGGAGTGCAATGCAGAAAGGGCAAACTGCAATCTTTAAATGTAGTTAGTGAAGCAGAATAACAGCTCAGTCTCATATGTACCAACTCTGCAAAGCAAATTTCAGATGCTAAATATATGATCCACACCTACTCTTTCATTTCTGTTCGGGCAATCTTGATTCTTTTGCCTGTTAAAATACACTCAGTGGAATAAATGTGAGGAGAATTAGCAGCCTGATTTAGTTGTCACTTGAACTGGTTTTGTGCCTGTGCTTTCATGGGCATGAATAGGGCTCCTGATATTATCTCTACCCTGAGCACAGCCTCCTTCCAGCCTTCATGTCCCTGCCTGATCCAGAGGATACATGCAGAATCTCCACCAACCTTAGTACTGTACAGACAGGGTCTTGGTGCAGAAGTATGTAGAAAATCTGATGTGTATTAAAGAAAAAGCCACATTTTCTGACTTTAAGTCATTGGTGGTGATGTACTGCTCAGTTTTCTTCAAAGCCAGCTATGTTAACCCACACTTGCAAAAGCAGACCTCAGTCAGGGATGTAACATCCTACAAAGAAACCCCTCCATTCATAGCCTCAAGAATTAACCAGGACATCCTGAAGCAGTATCCTTATGGGGTGCCTTAGCTGTGGCACTTGCCTTAGTGTTAAAACCCAAATCATCTAAAATGGCAGCGCTGCCTACTAGATCGCTGCTGATTTATGCCATATGCTTCTTTGATTGTTAATTGGTGACTCCTTTGGGAACTGTTCAAATAAATGTGCCTCAGCTAGGTGTGATGAATCCCACCTGACATGCCAGTACTGGTGAAACTCAGAAGGTATACTAAGAGTAAAATCTAGACCTCAGTCCTCTCCCTGTCTTCTTAGAAGAGATACAGGCATGCGTGGGTGACCTTTCCCTCAAGTAACATGGGAAGATAATCTAAAAAATTATGTTATATATTGTTGTACATTGCCATGCTCAGGTGGGATAGCAGTGAGGGTGTTGTCAGCAGTTCTTGGCTGCATACAGTTCCTCCACTCTGCCCTGTCGTGCGTTTACTCTGGGCTAATTTTTTCAAACCTTTTACACAATTGCTACAAGATGAGAGAAGTTTTATACAGACAAAAGAGACTTGACATGGGGGAATAATATTAAATTTATTACTAGCAGGATAAAAACTAAAGAATAATATATACAACAATTCTAACTAGGTAAAATTATGAAGAAAATTTCATGTATTTACAAAATTATTTACTTTCAGAGTTTACAGTTCCTCTAAATTTAATTTGCAGCCCTTGGAAGTTTTCCTTCTATTATCTCTGAGGCGACAGCTCCGATCCATCGTAGCTGGGAATCTCTCTCTCTCTTTGTCTCTGCTGCACGTCAAACTCAGGACTGGGCCTGCTGCTTCCCCCCCGGGCCAGGACCGGAGGCCGGGGGGTACCTGGGCCCAGGGAGGTCCTCCATGGACTGCAAGGGGACAACTTGCTGCACCAGGGTCTTCACCACTGTTACAGGGGATAATGGCATCGAGTCCATCCCCTGTTTCTTGTGGGGTCCCTTCTCACGGGAGACAGCCCTTGATGGGCTTCTCCAGCGTGAGTCTACCCTTGGATAACAGTTCTTCCATGCTCTGCTGTCCTTTAGGGTCACACATGAACTGCACCAGTATAAATCCCTCACTGGGATCACATGTCCTACCCCGGACACTTGCTCCAGTGTAGGTTTCTCTCTCCAGGGGCCACAGGTCTCCAGTGAGACTTTGTTTCATCTTAGGCCTCCCATGGAGTTACAGCTTCCTCGGTGCACTTCTCTGCTCCGGCACAGGCTCCTCCATGAACTGCAGCAAAGTCTCTTCACTCCAAATAATCTTCCACAGGTGGCAGGGGTTTTAGTTTTTAAGTCTTTTTCCCTGCTGGAGGGGGAGAGGGGGCTCCCTGGACCTCTCCTCCCTCCTCCTGCTACACTGACCTTGGAGGCTACATTGCTATCTCTTGTTCTCCTCTGGGCTGGAATTTCTTCTGCCCCCCAGGCTTCTCTTCCATTTCCTTAAATATGTCATTTGTAGAGGCGTTACTAAAACTTGTGATTGGCTTTTCTCCAGAAATCTACCTGGAATTAACTATTTTTCAGCCCTGGGAGGGGGCCTAATAAACACACAACTGAATGAAACCCACAAGGAATGCCCATTCCCTGCCCCAGCATAGGCAGGCAAACACACCCAGGAACTGCCAAGGGGTCCAGGGGCAGGATCATTCCAGTGCTGCTCCATGCCCCAGCTCTGCCCTTCCTGTTCCCAACTCCTATTGTGATCCTAATCAAATGCCCTCAACAAAGCAGTTCTCAGAGGGTAGAGGGAAAAGCAATGTGACGGCAAGGACACATCCAGAGAATAATGGAAGAATTGGGCCAGGAGCAAAGAGAGAGGATCTCATCTCTGTGAATTCCTAGGTCTCAATACTCACCTCTCTTCTGTATCAGCAGAAGTGAGATCCTTCATCTTTCTGCCTGTAAATGGGATTGGTTTGGAAAATACACTAAAATTATGTGAAAATGTGAGCTTTCAATTTGAAAGAAAGAAAAATTTTAAAGTTCAAACAGGGAACTTTATTAGTTAGTGGCTTGTTTGTATTTAAAAATTAGCCTGGTGGAGATCTTCTACTATTTGGAAATCCCCTTCTCAGAAGAAGAGGATGAATAAATTAAAAAAAAAAATCTATAAACCCCCTTCTCCTCACTTATCTTTATTTCCAGGGAGTTCCTTGCAGCCTAGACCAGCAGCCAGGACTTACACATGAGGAATGCTTCAGTGCATGTTGTGCTTTGTCAGTCCAAAACAAAGTGACATCTCTGCAAACACTGCAAGAGTTGTGTCTGGTAGTTATCTTGCACAGTTCCATTGAGTTGAGGTCAAAGAGAGAGTCTTCTCTTGGGCTTTGTGTTTCTGATAGATTTGAAGTTTTCACAGATTTCAGTCCCTCAGCACCACCAACACTGAATATTAAGATGGAAATTAGTCCGCCTCTTAATAAAGCATTTTTTGGCCTTTTTTTTTTTTTTCCCTTTCCAGATACCATCAGGAAATTAAATCAAAGCTCTGCCTTTCTGTGTAACAAGTAGGTCTTTGTTGGCAAGATCTGCTTCATAGTCAGTGTTACGCTGGGAGCCAAGCTGGCACCCCCAGCTAATGGCTGGGCTGAACTTTCCCCGGGGTAACTTGATATCTGTACAGCTGTGCAGGCTCACAATTTGCTCCTCGATTGTCAGTCTCCTGACAGCTTTTTTTCAGTGGAACAGTTTGAGAGGAGTGGAAAGCCCTGCTTTGGAGACATAGAAGTGTTTTCACACCTGAAGTGTAATTTCACACCTTGTGTTGCTCAGTAGATAAGTGCGTAAAATAGCACATCAAACGGGAACAGAAGAGGATAGAAATGCTGCAGACAAGAGACGGAGGCTTGTTATTTATTTCCTATCTTCAGCACACTCTGAAATAATACTCACTTGTGGGAAACCAGGCACAGATTATGGAGGGGTTAGCAGAGGACTTGTCTAGCCAAGCAATCTGTTACTGTCACGTGCAGAGCAAGGTGAAAACTTTACACTGAGCTGGGTCTGTGGAGCGTTGGGAGCTCTGAGACCACAATATTAGCAAACACATAACAGAGGTGAACTAATTAATACAGGAGGCAGCAAGAGTTTAAAGAATATATTTACAGGAACACTAAACTGGACCAATCCTTCCTAGGCATGTTTACAAGATGTATTGATTTAGACAGTGGATAAAATTGACCCTCAGTCCGCCAAAAAAGTAATATGAGAATTTGGAAAAAGCTTGAAATGATCTTGGGAGATAAATCAGTCCTCCATGTATGCAGGTTTCTTTTCCCTCTCTTTCAAGACCTTATTGCTTAGTATCTCAAACAATAGGTCACAGAGGCATTCTTCCAAAAGAGATTGGTGGAGAGACAAGGGCAGTCAAGGGAAAACCAGGTAAGAGAGCCCAAATAAAGCTTGATTGTGAGGAAGAGAGGGTGGAAACACACCATTTGATGTGGAGAATCCATAGAGATGCTCATAGTTTCAATTAGACGGTTTTGTTAGGACTGGATACCAGACACCTTGCTCTTTCCAAGAGAGTAGGGCTGAAACACACGTCAGTTTTCTTTTCTCCACAGCTTAATATGAGAAAATCCAAGAGGTGCTTTCATCTGCTGCTTCTCATCCTGTGGATTTTACCAAGGAGAGCTTTCCAGCCCTCATCTGTTATTCACTGCAGGCAAAGCTGCTCTACTTGGAGGGGTTTGGGGCTTTTTTTGACCACTTGGGGCTTCCATTTGGTCTGTTACCTGTGCCAGGCGTACTATTTCCTCTTTTATTCTGTCCTAGATACCTATGGAAAGCTCTGCCTGCGCAACTCTGTGGGTCAGGAGATGTCTCGCTGCAAGACCTCCATCCGCCGAGGACAGCCCAACCCTGTCTACAAGGAAACCTTCATCTTCCAGGTTGCCCTCTTCCAGCTCTCTGATGTCACCCTGATGATCTCCATATACAACAGGCGCAGCATGAAGCGCAAGGAGATGATCGGCTGGATTTCCATGGGTCAGAACAGCAGCGGAGAGGAGGAGCAAAGCCACTGGCAGGAAATGAGGGAATCGCAGGGGACGCAGGTCTGCAGGTGGCACACGCTGCTGGAGTCCTAGCAGTTACCAGGGCAACCTGCAGATCCTGGGACAAAGGGCTGTCTTACCTTGCTCTCAGCCGGCGGAAAACAGCTATCCCGCGGCAAGCGCTGTGCTCTGACAGGGCATGTGCACTTTAACCTGGCTGTTTGGTGTCAGCACTCGTGGGTATTAAAGGTGGCAAGGCCTGGGAAGCATGTTTAGTTCTTGTCTTTCCAGGTTGTCGTGCGTTTTCTACATCCAAACAATTAACCCTAGCAAGAAGCAGTGGGAATACCTGCAAAATCCCTTCCTTGGTCATTGTCCTGCTGATTTTGTCATAGGCTTAATCATCACAGACTGATTCTGATGCTGTTTTCTTCTGTGTTAAACTCTCTCTTCTCTCCCTCCCCTTATTTATATTAATGAAGTTTGCAAATATTCTTCACACGCAGATAGCTCACAGAAAGGCTAAACTGCATGCAGATCACATCCTCTCCCTTTTATTATCATGTTTCTAAGTCCTAGAAATAAGCATTTGATACCACTCTAGACTGGGTGATGTATTTTTCAGGCAGCATGAGAAAGCACTCTTGAATTCTCTGTCAACTTTAAAGTGCCTAGGCATTACTACTGTTCTCCTGAACTAACAGTTGATATTAGGACTTAATACTATTGATATTTTTAATTAGACACCCTGTGCACTTGTTAGCCTGCATTGCCATAGGTTTGCACAAGAGATAATGAGCATCAGTTTTATATTGCATTATACAATGCATGTTTAGATGTTTACTTGAAGTTATGGCTTCTGTCATCACAAATACCAAAAAAAAAAGACCAGGAAAAGTTGCACATCCACCTTTGTGCCTGAATCACTCTTTTCTGCGTCACTGTTTTGCCAATGTGTTAATTTGGTTTTTAGAAGTGAGGTTCATTCAGAAAAGCATCTCTGTAAGCATTACAGGGGAAGGCTTCAGATCTGTGGTTTCTCTGTGATTCAGCTGAGCACTACTCAGTTTGCTGAGGGCTCTTCTTTAAATGTGCTATCCTTTAATATCTTCTTGGGATATGAGAGGGGACTGGTTTTGGCATGCTGAGCCATAGAGGATGCCAGACCATGTCAGCTCATCTTGGGGGTGAACTCTTCTGCAGGCAAGGAATAGGATCCGGGGAACCCCCCAGAGGGGCTGTTGGCTCTGCTGAACTAGCACTGGAGGAAAGTATTGTGCTTCCTGCCTCTCACTGGAAGCAATGCAAGGAGCAGGCTTGCTGGATGAGGTGATGGCACTTTCATGTAGTTACTTTTCAGACTGTATTATCCTTTTCTACTCTGTTCTTTTTTTCCTGTCTCTGCAAGTTGAAGCCGTGGAGATGATGGATAGTGGACGTGTCTCGGTCTGCTGCTTGACTAAGTGGTTGTTTTTGCAGTGCTGTGTGTGACACAAAGGGGGATGTTCATCTTCAAGTGTAGTGATGGTATGTAGGCAGTGAGGTGCTGAGATCTTCAAATGCTATCAGCTGCCCAATCTCCCATTCCCCCCCCGCTCCCCCGCCCTGCTCTCTAGGAGAGGACTGGCATTTCTCCATTCCTGCTGATGACAGCAAGACACAGGAAATATTTTGCTGAAAAGGTTTGTCTGTACTGAGTCACTTCATGTTTTGGTTTTGTCATTTGCTGAGATCTGGTACCAAATTCTGCCTTCTACTGCACCGCAGCCGTCTCCTTCCTTCAGTGGTGCTGTGCAAATGTAACTAATGCAAATTTTGGCACTGGCTGTTTCACCAAAATTGGGCCTCTCTGCTGGTTTGCATCACATCCAGGCCAGCCAGGCCCTGAGGGCAGTGCTGTGACACTCACAGGTTATCACTCGGTGTCATACACACAGGCTCTGTCTGTCCTCATGAGACAGACAGATAATCTGCGTGTAGGAGGACTTCTGGTACAGGTGATACAAGTTCTTCTCCAGACCCTGCTTTTGTACATTCTTATCACCTGTCTGAGCATCAGTTTTTCAGGGAGGCTGCTGGGTATCCTATGCAGGAGGGTTCTCTTCCCCTGTCTAGATAAGCTGGCCTATCTGCTTTGCACTACTGGGGTTTTCTATCACAAAACCGGATACAATCCAAGTTCAGCTCAGCAAACAAATACATTTTTGACTGCACTGCTAATGCTGCTGTATTACCAATGCAAGAAAAAAATAAACACTTGAGTGGTAACCAGCAGAATAGAATTTTTTTTTTTTTTTTTTTTGATCACACACTTTTCTTCTGGGAAAAAAAATAGAGGAAACAGCTCAATTCAAAAGGTACATTTGCTGATTCCAGTTGTTTTCCAATCTCTGCATCTTTTTTTTTCCCTGAGCTGCATAAAACGTATATGCAAGTGTTTATAATTAATTTTATTACCTGGAATGTGAATATATAATAAACTTACTGAGATTTTCTCCCTAACTTCTTGAACCTATGAAGTGTTGCTTATGCGGCGTGATTAGCTAAGGGAAAAGTGTAAGTTGATAATATGTTTCAGCAGTGAACTGGAGATAACCCAGATTTATAACAGTATGATTAAAAAAAAACTGTTGAAAAAGATCATTTTAAAAAGCAATGTAATAAACTGGTTTTGGACTTCCATGCTGTTTTCACAGTAAGACCTTTTCCAAAGATACAGCATTATGGGAATTGAATTTTAATGTATAATTTCAGCGTAGAGTATTGGGAGTCAGAGGAAAGCAAGTGAAAACAGCTTTCTTAGAGTAAGTTAATATCCAAGCATGTGTTAAAACTTTCTTGTCCAAGGGAAGCAGGTTGCTGCATTCTTGCTGCAATCTTTTGGCCTTATATTTTACCAGAAAAATTTGGAGTGGGGATAAAAAGGGATGCAGCAAACGGACCACTGGGGTTTTGGGGCTACTGCTGAAACTGTTGGCATATCCATGCCTTGAGCAGTGCATTCCTGGAGTTCATTGTGTTCCTACTGAAGCAACGGAGGAATTTTTGGAATCTTGGGATGAACAAGGTGCTGGGAGTGCTTGTGCTTGCTAGTTGTATTTTGAGATTTTTGTTGCTTTCGTGGTTTATTTTTCTTTCTGGTATTGACTGTCTGTAAAATGAAGGATTTGCAGCAGCCCTGGCATATTCCAAAGCTCCTCTAATTCTTCCCATTGACAGATTGAATTAGTCATTGCTAATATTGATACAGGCTTGGCTTGTGCTCCTGGTCTTTCTTATGTAAATACCACTGCCCTTTCAAGTCAGTGTTTTAACCCCTTGTTTCTTTTGGAAGTGGCTGACAAGACTGAATTTGCAGAAAGTTTTCCATTCCTTGGGAAGCTTGACTCTCCCTTGGCTCACAGTTGGTGATGGTTGGTAGACTGGGCCCTGTGCTTCACTGGCCTTCCTCCATCTGGATGCTGATGCTTCCTCTCTGCTTTTCTGGGGTTCTAAGGGGGGAGAGGAGCTGTGGGAGGGCCGTGGGAAGTTCAAGGAGCAGGATAGGAAAATGAAAAAAACCCCGAAAACCCACAAAACCATTGTGTGGGAAGGAACTAACTGCACTGGCACAGGCCCAGAATATTGCGGGCAAGTGTCCTGCACACAGCTCTGTGTCTTGAACAGCGTTGTTCAGCTGGTTGCAGTCTGTTCCTTCCCTGGTCTCTCTCCAGCCAGCACGCCCCTGTCCTGCTAAGCTCTGCTGTTATTTTATCTTCTGGTTTTAATGTGTATCGACAACAGAACAGAATGATCTCACCATGTTTATAATCCCCATAATGTGATCTTCAGCTGATGCCCACAGAAATGAGTACCTCTTTTAGCCCACTGAGCTGCAGTGATAGCTCACTGAAGTGTCCATTTGCAAAGGCTTTATCTGGATGGTCTTCTGCGTCCTTTGATTTGTTTGGGTTTCCTTTTTACCAGTGTCTTTAATTAGCTGGACCCTGCTGTGGCCTGCTCGTTCCTGTTGCTCTGCCTTGCCTGCATTTCCCTTCAGAGGCAATGTGGGTTGTGTGGCTCCTGGGGTACATGGACAATACTCGGATATATTTTTAGCGGCTGCAGATCCCGAGAAGTTGTTTGGTGCTTTACATAGTCGAGTGATCTTCAGTCGTGAATGTCTTTACATGTTCCTGGATGCACAGAACCAAAGGCTGCCAGCTGCTATTGATCATTTCTCCAGCATAAAGCCGGAGGTGGCAGCTTGGCAGAGGAGCAGGCGTTTCCTCTGGTGGCAGTTCATTTTCCCCTTCAGTTGGAGCTGGCGATGACCTTGGAGCTGGCGTGCCTGCAGAGCTTGCTTTCCGCTCCCATATTTATCATCGTCTTTAATCTGTATGATCACAGCACTTCATCTCTCTGCCTCTCAGCTGCCTTCTGCCCTTCAGCACGAAAGGTGGACAGAAAGGCTGAGCAGAGAATACGGCCTTCTCCATCACATTGTCCCCAGGCCTGAGGGAAGCTAACTCCTAGAGAGGTCATCTTAAAGTCATGATTCTCATAATCGAGACCTTACATCCCTGTTCTCTAATCCACTTGTGGAGTTTGAAGGTTGTTAGTTGAGCCGTGATACTTTAATATTTACAAAGTAGTGACACCCGTTCACCTCAGTGTGGACCAAGATAATGACAGAAGAAACAACCTGTTCTGTATTTGCTTTCTTTTTTTCTCATGGGCATTGTGTTCTGTAAAAGGACAACAGAGCCTGAAGGAATTAGTATGCAGGAACATCCGCTTTCCATTTAAAATGTGCTGTGATGTTTGCAGCTGTGGTTTGAGGGGAAAAAACAAAGCAGCCAGGGTTTGTAGAAAAGCTCACACTTTGAATGAGGCATGTTTTCCCCTTCCGCATGTGCTACCCCAACAAATACATTCTCATATCCCAGGAAGCGCTGCTGGCTCTCAGCTCATCTGCTTCTGTGATACAAGCAGCCAGAAGCTGACAGATCCTAAAGCTTGGAAAGACATCCAGGATAATTCCACATAGCTGCTTTGGGTGTTTATTTGGGATCTGGTGCAGATTTAACAAGATGTCATGCAAGAAATGAAAACCCCAAGCAGTGGTGGGAAGGTGGTGAGGAGGGAGGGAGACAGGGAAGGCTCTCAGTGTGCTCATGCTGCTGTAGAGCTGGGAGTCTGCTCACTCTCTACTCCAGAAAGCAGCACAGCTGGGCTGCAGTGGCATCAAGCCTGAGCTGAAACCCAGTTTCTCTGCCTGATTCCTCAGCTCCAGACCTGTTGAAGGCATACAGCCTTTTTTTTTTTCAGTGCAGGGTGAGCTCCTGTCTTCCTGCAGCCTACGCTGTGGGCCCTAAGAAATGAATGTGTAAATATTTTGTCTCTCACAGCAGCCCAAGGTCATCTTTCTGGAACAGCAAACAGGCAGGCACAGAATCCAAAGAAGATCAGTCTATCATAGGAGTAAGGTTAGCAGCTGCGCTTACAAATGACAAAGGCTATCAATCCTCATGCTGTAATCCCCAAGCTGTTTGCCAGCTGGCAGCAGGAAGATGTTCCTTCTCAACCCACACAGCTATCCATGTTTTTTCACCTTTATGGAGCAGATATAGGTCAATACTGTAGCCTGGATAAAGAACTTGGTAGATACCATTCATCTCTTTTGGCATTACAATCCCTCTCCTTTCCACACAAGCCATCTGTACAAATTAGAGGGTAAGAGGAGAGCTGCAGGCTGGGCTCTCCCTGAGCTGCTCCCCCAAAACAGAAGGCTGAAGATGAGATTTTTTTTCCCTCCCCTCTGCTCCTGAGTTTGTCATGGGAGGATGAATTTTGAGATCTCATTGCAGAGTGAGTAGAGAAAACCTAATGCTTGCAGAAGGCAGAAAAAAGTCCAGTGTTGATACTTTTTTTGATCCTAATTTGGGAACTTGCGTGGGATTTGGGTATTGCCCATCACAGGAACATAAAATCATGAGTCCTACGAGTTATCACTACTGATAAGGCAGAAGGAAGACTGCTGCTTGTCAGCAATGCAAATGGGCTGTGGTACTCTATATGATCTCACCAAAAACCTATACAGCCACCGTGTTGCATCCAGTGAACATTAGGCAGGCTGGGGTTGGAAGAAGCTGAAGAAGAAACACAAAAACCAGATGGGAGCTGTGAAGCTCCTTTTAGGCCTGTTACTCGCTCATCTCCCTAGAAAATTGGAAAGCAAATTGTTGGATTTTGCTTAACAGAAGTGGTTTAACAGAAATCACTGCTGCTTGGGCAGCTGCAGGTGTGAGGAAGTAAGGATGTTTCCTTCTGGCTTTTGCATTTCCTCCGGCTGTAATGGGTGACAAATAAACATCAAATACTCCAGAGGTGTCTGTCCTCTGTACCATCATACCCAGCGTGGGCTGATATTATTGAGTAATAAGAGACAGAAAGCTGATATTGGCCATGGGTGAAGAACAAGGATTCAGGATCCAGACAAAAGCTAGATTCTTCCTGAACCCCACAACCATTAATGTCCTACAGGGAGGTATTTTATTGTGCCAAATATCTCCCTCTCCCTTCATTTCTCAAACTTAGGATAACATGGCAATTTTCTCTTTTCTTTAGCAACTGGGAAATAAATAATATGATTTTGCCAGCTTTCCTCATCCCTGTTGTGTCTTGTTAACACTTTCCAGGTGCTTTTCCTTCATGCTGTCTCTGTCATTGTGTCTTCCATCCTCTCATTAATATCTACAGAGGTCTGCTCCAACACAGGTCTGTGCCTGGTAGCAATATTTTATGTTCATGGTGCTCAGGATAAAACCTGTCCTCTGATCTCTTGCTGTCACTATGTGGCAACTCAAGCACAAGTTTTCCAATTAAACTGGTACCACATCTCTCCTGTATTCCTCTGCTGGCAATGCCATGTTTTGTGTCTTGCTGGGCTGTATTCTCAGCTGTAACTTCATTGACTTTTTCCCAGCAGAGTGTTTTGTTTGTCAAGAAGAGTAAATGAAGTAATCATTTGGTAGACTTAGCATTTAAATACTGCGTGACATTTATATGTGTATATATAAAGATGTTTTTTATGGTAGAGTGCCGCGAGGCATTTGCATGAAGCACATCTCAATGTATATTTGACTGTTGATTTAAATATACTGTATATAATAAGTTATTTTTAGTGTGTATCGACTTCTTTCTATATTGGAACAATATACCACCTCTGGCAGGCTTTTCTTGTCTCGCTGTTGCAGTCGCAGCTGGACACTGGCGTTGCGGAGACTGGGGTGTGTGTCCATCTCCTCTTTCCTCTGTGTGCCCTGTGACGTGGGAGTCTTTCCTCCCCAGCAGCTTTGTGAGTACACAGATATGACTCCTGGGGTGTGTTGCCACAGGATAGTGTTGTGAGCCTCTTACTGCATTTCCCTCCTGGAGTTTAGTTGAATAATTTGCCTTGAAGATTTTTTTCTTCCTTTGCTGTCGTCTCCTAAGTACATCCCATGGGTGCGTAGCGAGCCAGTCAGAGTGATTCAGCCCTCTGGATGAGGCTGCATCAGGAGTAACAGAAATCTCAGCTCCTCTTTCCAAGCCTGAGGTCACAGAATGGTTTGGGTTGAAAGGGACCTTAAAGGCCCACTTGTTCCAAACTCCCTGCCATGGGCAGGGACACCTTCTGCTAGACCAGGTTGCTCAGAGCCCAGTTCAACCTGGCCTTGAACACTTCCATCCACAACTTCTCTGGGTAACCAGTGCAGACAACTCCAAAAATATAAATGACAGGAGGACACACCATCCATTCCTACTGTTAAAGAGCAAGCACTGCTGGCATTCCTCATACCAGCATCCATCAGTACTCATTACAGAGAGATGCTGCCACCAGTTTCAGGTCTATAAAAGCACTAGATGATCCAGCAGTGCCTTGACAGGAACCAAGAGGCTGCATGGCTCTTCCTCCTGGCACGTTTGTATCCAGCTTTCACATATTGAAAAGAAAATGTTACCGTGAGTTCCCAGAGAAACAAAATGTCTCATAGAATCACAGAATGGTTTGGGCTGGGAGGAGCCTTAAGGATCATCTGGTTTCAACCTCCTGCCATGGGTTGGAGCACCTTCTACTAGACCAGGTTGCTCAAAGCCCCATCTTATCTGACCTCAAACACTTCCATGGATGAGCATCCACAGATTCTCTGGGCAAACACAATATTTATCTATAAATTAATCACTTTAAGTAATAACAATACAGAAAAATTAACAAAAAAAGCCAGGTCCCTAAGTTCTGTTGTTTCAAAATCAAGGCTTCTACAGCTTGCATTTATTGAATTATTTTTATGGTAAATAAATCTATGGAGGAAGAACTGTTCCTAGTGTGAAATTTGTAAGAAACAAATTCATATATCCTTTTCACTTTTGTAAAGTTCAAAGACTTGCACTGAAAATCGTACCTTCAATCTAGTTAACAAACAGCTGGTATTGACTGGTGAGGCCACCAGGATGGTTTGACCATTGTTTCACTTGCTGGGTATGTGATAGAAGGAGATATCTGGAGTGCAAAACTGTGACAAAAGGATGAAATATATGGTGAAAAGATGTTTGGATATTCGACAGGAAGAGTGGTACGGGTTTATTCTTAGCTTTTCATGCAGCTGACAATGAAACATTTTTATTCTATTTAAGTGCTAACGTGCATGATCATACAATATATTGCCTCTCGCTAATTATATGCTGCGTTAGGAATACTAATGTCTGGATGATATCTGACTGGGGGAAAAGAAAGAAAAAAAAAAAGGCATTAAACCCAGCTTCTGCAAAATTCTGGGCTGAAATTACCCCCACACACATACAACCATCCACACCTTAGAAACAGTCTTATTTTGTTACGGTGAAAGCTGCTGTTGCAGGTTTTTATCAATAAAATAGAAGCAGATGGCTCATGTAGACATGCAAAACCGACGTATCTTCCTTTTTGTTCCCGTTGTGGCAGAACGGAGTGAATATGCATCTAGGAGAGGTGGATGTGTTTTGTTCAGAACTGGGATGTAGGCGCCTGGTGCATAATACATAACCAGGAGGAATGGGAAGTATCTGCCCCCCTGCCCTGTCCCCATGTCCATCCACACTGACAGAGGGGCCCTGTGGCAGCAGGTGGGAGGATGGGGTTGCTTTGGGGGATTGGAGAGGTTCCCATGTCCTACCGTGTGTCTGATTCCCCCTGCACACCTCCTTTCAGCCAGCTCTGCGTGGGAAAGGAGTGTTGGCTATGCCTTTCATGCCTGCTCTTCCCCACTCTGCCACCCAGCATTACCAGGATTTGGGGGAGAAGTCCCTCCCACCCTCTCCGTGGTGGTTCCCCAGTCACCAGGTTTCTCCTATACACCAGTGACATGTTGGCATCTGCACCAGGGCATGCAGGGGTCAGTGTCACCATCGTGTCTCCTGTGTGTAGATACCAGCCTTGTTGACATCCTGGGACACTGAGGGATGCCCTCACAGCAGCTGGGATGGCTACAGGGTGAAAACAGAAGTAAGAGCTCAAGTGATGAGCTGGAGAGTTGAAATTGGGCTGACATGAAGCCAGGCATGAGGGATATATCTGTATCTGGTGAGTACTTTTGCTTACATCTACCTTTGATCGTGATGTATTTGTGTGAGCGGTTTACTTCTGGCAGGCTGAAGTTGTAGTCCATGCCTACGTTAAGACAGAAAAAGGCAGAAGCTAAAAAAGCTTTCCAAACTGGTGATTTTGAACCGGGGTTAGTTTGTTCCTCTCAGAATAGCAGTGCCACCTTTGAGGGAGACATGACAAACCACGATTTCTGCATCCCTGCTGGCATCCACAGGGTTGGCTTTTCAGGACCAGCCCAGAAATAGAGTTTCTTTTTCTGGCACCAGTTGGTAGCTTCAGTCCCTGGAAAGCGCAGGAAAGGCGACCTGTCTGGGGACACAGGACACCCAGCCCAGAGCCCTTCATCTGAAAGACAGCGGGGAAGTGGGGTATGCTGGGAGGCACAGAGAAAAACAAGGGATTTTGGGATAACTCACCCTCCTTGGTGTAAACTGGGGATGAAATACATGTTTTCTCGATGTTCATGGGTGATGAGGCTCAGCTGAGAGGGCTCAGGTGGGGCTGCAGGGCAGGCTGGGGGTTTGCTCTGGGGTGGCAGCCAGTTCCCCAGCAGCTGCTCCAGGCACAGAGGAGGATCTACAGAACCAGGCACCATCTGCAAGCTGCTCAGGGGTTTGGGAGCTCAGGCGGGCACCGCTGCTGAGGTGTTGATATGGTCTGAGTCGGTATCAGCACAGAGCTTTCCTGGCTTGATTATTCATAACACTGCTTCACCCCACGCATTTTGTGAAAGCCACTTAAAATTCTCCCTGCCCAATCAACCAGCCTCAATCCTTCCACCAACTCACCCTATTCCTCCTGTGTAAACCCAGCACTGAGGGGTGCCAGCCATTACTCTGGGTGATTCGAGCACTGCTGGGGGACCAACGCTTGTGTTGCTGTTCCTGCAGCCTCACCATGACCTTGTGGGAATGTCCCCAGCCTCAGGATGGGTTTTCTCAGGCTGGTTCCCAGTGCAGGGCTAACCAGCACGGGGTTTGTTTCACTCCTCTGGGCAGACTTGCCTGTGTCCCTATGCAAGCTCGGCACATGTGATGATGAAGCTGCTGACATTGAACTCAGGGAGAGAGGGAGTATGTCTTGGTGTCAACACTTGGTTAGCTTGGCCTTAGTGAAGCTGCCCATAAATTTGCGAATAAAAGACTCAGGATTTCTATGGGCTTGGCAGACAACTAGTGCAAGTGCAATGGGCTTAGCAATCCACTTGCTTCTCCTGCTGGGATGGCCCTGCTCAGCACGAGCTCGTGTGGGTCTCGCTGGGCTCCCGGCTGTGTTATGTTTTATCGCTCTGATTATCCTGTTCTTCCTCCAGCTGCATTTTAATTCCTTGCTTAGAATGACTTCGTTCCTTGGCAAAGCACCAAGTACAGTTTTGTCAAGACGTCCCTTTTTTCATCCTAATTTTGACCAGTTGGAAAAGTCACATTTTTAATGTCAGGAAACTAAGTTTTGAATTTCAGCAAAAGAGTGATATCATTTTTCACGAGAGGGTGAAAGCATTCCCACTTCTCAATCAGCTCAGTGGAGGCTAAAGCTGAGCTGTCTGCCATCTGTCTCCTCGCCAGTCTCTCTTCCACCATCATCACTTTTTAACAGGTTGGCCAATTTCAATCACATTTGAACGAAGGGTAACTGTCTCAAAGGCAATTTTGCTTCTGCAAGTTTTGTCAGCTGGCAGAGGATCATTTACAGGGAAGCAGAGAGAAGTAGGTTTGATGGCCAAGGGTTGGTCAGCTGGTCCATCATGGCAGTGTAAAGCTCCAGACAAGCATGTGCTGCCTCTGACTGAGCTGTGGGTGTCCAAGGGGATGTGGTGGAATTTGTTTGGAGGTGGTGAGGAGGATGTAGGGGATAAAGAGCACAAATAAGTAGGAAAATGAACCTCACTAGTTCTGCTCTTCCCCACCTTCTTTCAGAAGGTTTTTTTTTTAAGTTTTTTTTCAAATGTAAGAAGGTAAAAAATAAACTATCAAATTTTAAAATACCAACAAATTTTCTTGTACAATGAACTGGGAGATAGGGGAGAAAAATAGAGTTCTAGTACTGGAAGAGCAGGAAGAGAAAGAACTGGTCTTTTAAAATTAAATGCAAAGGCTTCATTTTAGATGCAGGCAGGATTAGCCTCCCTAGGCACCCGGTCCCTCTGAAGTTGGCCAACTGTTGAGAGGCATGAACAGGGTCCAGAAACTGGAGCTACTCATCTTCATTTGCTGTGACAAGCCAATGGCTGGGAAAGCTTTTGAGGGTCTGTGTCTGTTGGAGGCAGCTGAGCATGCCAGGCCAGGGATAAAACTTGGTCCAGGATGTAACTCCTCAAATCTGAAAGTTTTCAGGTACAAATTATGAACATTTTGGGTATATTTTATCTTTTGAAAATACCTTCTGCATGCTGTGTTTAGAAATACAGTACCTGTGTAGGAATATGCTGCCTGAGAGGACTGATGCTTTTGTACACACATCTTTTGAATGTTTGGTGCTCGAATTCATTAATTTAATTCATTTTTTTCTTTAACACTTGACTTGAAGAGACACAACTGTTTTGAAATGAAGGAACTGATTTTTTTTTCTAATTTTGTGAGACAGTTAAAGTAAAGTAGATGCTAATGTTCTGGGATATTATATTCCCAATTGCTCTAAACCATTTTAAAATATACATACGTTATAACACTAACTATGCCAGGCAATTCAAAAGACTAAACTAAAAGAAAAAAGCTGCTCCTCTGTTGTCTGCCTGTCCAGGTTTTATCTAACGCAGTACACATTTAAAGTCTTATCTTCTCAAACAATATCACTGTCAATAGGGACTTTGGTCCCAGTTCACAGGTCTGTTTAATCTCTGTTGCATTAAAACATTGTGCAATTCAGCTGGACAGTGATTCCCAACCAGGCACCCCTGGCAGAGGGGAAAACTCCTCTTCACACAGGGATGGGAGGTGATCTCTCATGCTCCCATGGCAAAAGAAAGGGGATGGGATGGTCTGAGATAGAGCATCTGCTGTTCATCTTGGTGGAGGTGCCTTTCAGCCAACAGAGCAATGCTGGTTTACACTGACAGGGGATCTGATTCCCTGCACTCTCTGGCCCCTGGGAAAGCAGACAAAGAAAAGCAGCTACGTTTGGATTGAGGAAGAATTTCTTCCGGGATGATCCGGGGTTGGAAATACTTCTTGGAGCTGGCTGAGGAAACACAGATGACCTTTTGACTGTAAATTATTGCCTGCTAATAAGTCTTGCTTGTGTGCTGAAAGAAGAGGGGAAGATGTACCTTTGCAGCAGAAGTTGTGCTGAATGTTAGAAAAAAAATACAGTCAATTTCACAAAGGTTGGAGTACGTGAGGCTGTTGTTCATTCAGCTCTTAGGCACGGAGTAGGTGCTTCTGTGTCTTCCTTTTCTGTCTCTGCTTACAGAAGTGATATTACTGAATTAATTATGACATCTTTGTGAAGAGCTGACGAATTGTTCGAGTCCTCTATTCAGCAGTAGAGAAATGTCAGGTTCATCTCACAGTAAATTTAAAATTATACCAACCTGAACTACTGCTACTGGCAGCATAATAATAAGGCAGGTAATCAAAATCAATTAAATTCCAGTGCCTTCCTATTGTCCTAGAAAATTCAAATTTGAAATTAGTTGGAGTTCATTTGACTTCTCAATAAAAGAAGCAGAGCTTCAGAGATAATTTGAAGTAAGTATATGGCCAAGAGTGATCTTTCCTCAAAGTGCAAAGACCAGGAGGGATGAGTGCATTCATATGTTCGTGCATACTGAGTACCAAACACAGCCAGATGCTCAGAGTCAAGGGAGTAACCGGTTTGAGTCTGTGGCACTGATGTGTGTTAGCTGGGGCTCAGGCCTGCCAAGACTCAGTTTGTCAAAATTTGGATGAGATATTGATCCAGGGGAATGCCAGTTGCAGTGTGCTTCCGTTCCTACCATGTAAGAGGGAGGAGGACTAAGCCCAGTGCACGCTCCTCTGCAGGACCTCCATGGAGACCCTGGAGCAACCAGAGGAAGGGGAACTCCATGTGTGCCACTGGCAATGATATGCCGAGTTACAGCATGTGTGGGACACCATCTTACAGATCACAAGAGAACGGGGGATTGCCCAGGACCTTCAGATGCTGCTTGTCTTGTTTTTGGCGCTACCTGAGGCCTTGAGTCACCTGCAGTAATAGGATGGAACACGGTTGCCCAGAGAAGTTGTGGATGCCCCATCCCTGGAAGTGTTCAAAGCCAGGCTGAATGGGGCTTTGACAACCTGGTCTAGTGGGAGGTGATCTTTAAGGTCCCTTCCAACCCAAACTGTTCTGTGATTCATGGCCTGGATGGAGTGATGGGGCTGGCTATGATATTAGCATGAGTCTCTCAGGAGCTGCAGTGTCATCCATGGTAGTTGTGTGGAAATGGACACAGCTGGAAAGCACAGGAAAAAAATATTGTCTAAGAAGATTTCCTCTTGGAGAAAAGTCCTGAGCAAAGCCCAGGCTTGGTGCTGGGACTGATCTAAGACAGTATTGTGCTTGTAACTTCACTGCAGCCATTGGTACCAATCTGGTTTGCCAGAAAAACTCATGTTGTACAACTCCTTTTCAACTTGTACAACTCCTCTGGGAATGCCTCATTTCTTCCAGGGAAGCTCCCTACACATAGTTGGCTGTACTAACTGTTTTTGAAAAAAGAATTTTTTTGTCAAATTTTTTTTTCATACTCTTCTATCTGCCAGTATTTTTGGGAAACGGATTTCCCCTTTGTCCGCACACCTGTCCCTTACACAGATAGGATTTTATTTACTCCTTTTAAACTTTTTTGGGCCTTGATGGCTGGACCCTTGGTTATGAGGGTAGGCTGGGCCTGATATCCCACCTACTGCCATAAGGAGCGTGCTCAGCAGTAAAATCCTGGTGTCTGAGTGAGGTGCAGTAGTTGTCCCACCCCACAGTGACCTGTTGTTTTGTTCGGCAGGAGATTTGGGTTGTTTTGCTCTGCAGCTTTTATTCCTGCAGCAATCCAATTTCTGCCCATGGGATTGCAGAGTGCTGTAGTGCCTCTTTGGTATTATGGGTGTATTTGCCAGGGTGAGACCCAGGGCACTGTGGTGGAACATCCCGAAAGCTCAGGGGAAAAACAGTGTGTGAAGATCTGATGTGGCAATGGAGGAAGAAGGGAGCAATGTAAGTCGGGAGGGAAGAGAAGCGTGACCCAGTGGCAGAGCAGAAGAGCTCGGCTCTCTGCCAGCAGTACCAAATTGGACTCGGCTCTCCCTCCAGCCTTTCCAGGCACTGAGTTGTGTTTCTCTCGCTCTTGCCCTGAGGCAAGCAGAGCTCTCGCCTTCTCAGTGCCGAAACGGGCACTCAGCACTTCCCCTGCTGCCGCCGACCCTTTCCGTGCCTTTCAGTTCGCCCTTAAGGGAGGTTTTATGCACAGCCCGTCCCCACCCCCCCCACTCCCTCGGGCTGCTACCTCCCTCCCAGTTTTGGTGTTTCACATCCCCATCCTCTGCCGTGGGTCTCAGGCAGCTCCTCATCGCCCGTCCAGCTCTGAATCGCGGCATCTGCTCCATCCTCCGGCTCACCCCGCAGCCCGGCGGCCCGCCCGGCACGGCACGGCTCGACTCGGCTCGGCTCGGCGCAGCGCGGAGCNACCTCCCCCTCCCTCCTCCTTCCTTCCCCGTTCCTCCTCCCTCCCCGCGGCCTCGAGTCGCGCCAGTGATGAAGAGAGCGTCACCGTCTCCTAGCAGCGCTCCTAGCAACGCTCCTAGCAACCGGGCAACATCTGCTCCCGCTGGACCAATCCGCGCGGGGAACATCTGGGCACCCACCTCCGCGGGCTGCGGCCGGGAGGTGATGCGCTCCTCAGTGGCTGCAGGGACCCGCAGGAGCTGCCACCACCACCACCACCGCTACCACCACCTCCACCGCCACCACCTCCTCCACGAGCAGCGAGGGAAGGACGGAGCAGCCCTCCCTCTGGAGCCGGGGCTTGCTGGGTGAGTGGCGCTGAGCCGGGGGGACAGCGAGCTGTGGGGTTGTCCGAGGCAGTGAGTTGGCGCGGGGCTTTGCTGGTGGGATCTGCCCCAAGAGGTTTTAGCAGGTGGCTGTTGGCGGGGAGTAAGTTTTGTGTTTGTTTGTGAGCTCTCGGCTTTGCTGCATCGTGGAAGAGGGCAGAGAGCTGAGGGAGGTTCATGCACGTCCCGCAGTGCTATGGGCTACGGGCAGAGGTGCTGCTGCTCTGTCGGGCTGTAGCATGCTCTACAAAAGGTCATTTCAATCACAGTCCTCTTTTTACGGTCGGAGCCGAACTCTGAAAAGTAACCAGAGCTCCTCTTTCCTTGCCTGTTAATGGTGTCATCCTCTGGGATGACACAACTGTCTAAATATAGTTGTCTTCTAGCTGCGAGGCATGAATACGCACACATACATGCTCTTTCTCTCTTGCAGGATTTAGACATGTCTACTTTCATTCATCTGCATAAACAAGTGCGAGTGTCTCTGCACACACGTGAAAGTGCAGAGTTTAGGTAAACTCATACATATCCGTGATAATTTTCCCCCCGGACTGGGAGACACTCTTACATGCCAGATACTTCGCCGAGAAGGCAAGGCATCAGTCTGGAAACCGCACTGTGTGTCAGGCAAACACTGAAACATGCACTCTGCACTAACACTGTTGAAGAGGAACGGGAATATGACTTTTCCCGGACCTGTATTGCTCTGCAGGCAGTGTGAGTGTGTATGATGGGAAATTAATGCTACTACTCAAAATAATGGTGTTGTTCCATAGTACCCTTTAGCTGTCCTCGGAGGATTAATGGAGAAAATAATGTGCCGTTTTAAAAGGTGGTCGGGGCAGAATTCATGTTCTAGGTCCGGAAAGGTGTGGATATTTAGAGGAGCAGGCTGTATTTTTGCAGCACTTGCTCTGAGAGGATCTACCACTGAGAGACTGAAATGTTTTTTTCTTAATACCCTATGGTGATGTTTGAAAGGGATTCCAGGAAGCAAGGTCAAAGTTAGAGAATTGGGTGTGACATAAGAACTCTTATTTATTCCTGTTACTAAGCCCTGTGGGGATGCTGAAATAGCACTTTCTTCTCGTGTGGTCCAGCTACTTGCCGTGTTTGTCCTGACTTTGCCACCTGAGCCATGTGTGTTTCTCCTTGATGCACCACCCCAGGTAACCGTTCAGCAGTGCCGTGCTGCCAGAAATGCTCGCTGAGCCCGTGAGAGAGGGAAATCTTACCAGAACTGCTGAGATTATCCCAGAAGGACCCTTTGCAGATTGACTCCGCATCCTCAGGTAACCAACAAGTTTGCAGACTTCAGCTGGTCGGACTGAGTGAGGGAATTTACTGGGATTAGTGCTGAAAGGGGGTGAACCTGGAATTATTATTTTGTTCTGTTGATAAAAGCAGCGGGACTATAAGAAGCGAGACAGGAATAGTCACTCAGCCATTAAGTCTCATGCCTTCACGCCCTCACGAGAGCTATTCAGATGCTTGTGGCTTGTACACACGTGTGCCCAGGGAGAATCTGCAATTAGGGAGATCTGCAAAGCAATTAGCCAACTAAAAGGCAGTTTTAAAGTGCAAAGCCAGCAGACAACAGTACGGTTGTGGTTCCCCACCTTTCTGTGAGCCAATGAAAGGGGGCTTACTCTGTCTGAGAGAGGGATAAGGCTCGATACGCTGGAAGGACTGCCATCGATTGGCAGTCCGTGTGAAATCCTAGGGATGGCATGTGTTTTCGATCCACATGTTCATCTGCCTGTGGTCTGGTAGCTTTGCATTATCAACTGGGAATCCCACAGTGGGACCAGCTGCTTATGCTTCCCCTGAAGAGAGGAAAAGCTGCAGCAGAGCATGTGAAATCAGAGGCAGGTTTCAGCTGAGCACCCCCTAATTGCAAGTGCTCTGAAGGTTGGAGACGGGGGAATTTATCACTGCAGTTTGACAGCAGTCGCAAGGACGTGATGATACGTCCTGCCGTGTCCAAGTCACATCTCCCGCCAATAATAAAGGCCAATTTCTGTGTGCTCGGAAGCCTGAGGTTTTCTATTTGTGCATGCAAGAGATACTCAGAAATGGTTTCCGTCTCAGCCAGCTTTAGCTTGCGTATTGATTACCCTCCTTACGCTGCGATAGGAACCCTGCAGGGCACCGGCACATTTGAGTCACCACCTCCGTGCGCAGCGGCGGCAGGTCTGGCTCGGCCAGCCGGCTCTGTGCTTACCCCCTGCAGATGTCTGCATCAACACCGAACCGTATCGACTCGTACAACCCCTTTCACTGCAGCACTGAGCAGGCAGAGATGAATTTTCTTCCAGAGAAAAGGTAGGGGAGGTGGAGGCACCGGCAGGTGTGGGGGTGCTCCGAGGAGCTCACATACACGTTGTGGGACAGAGCTGCTGTGCAGACCGGGGCTTCCAGATCTCCGCTGCCTGAGATTCGGTGGTTTTTTTTCCTGGCTGTTCAATCATTTGTTGAACTCTGTCTTAGCTCCTGTCTCAGCTAGGTTGCAGCCCTGTGGAAATCACCCGGCACAAATTCATGCCGAAGAGGGGCTCCTGTCACTGGGGCAATGCAGGAGCACAGGGGACAGATGAAGTAAATTTCTTGCAATTTGCAGTTCAACTGGGAAGTTGCCATGCTATAAATCTATTTCCAACCCAATTTAGATAAGATAACCCTCTGTCCAAACATGCCTAATAACTCTGTGAGTACCACGCCATAGAGCACCATAATTATTCCTGGAGAAACAAACAGGAACGGACATACCCTGCTCCTTTGAAAGTACAATTAAAGCCCTTGCGAAGCCGTGTTTGAGAGACGGAGGCGTCTATTCCCTCCTCACTGCCGCGCATGGGATTTATATTTCAAACTTCCATTAGCGCTAATGGCAGCTGCAGCCGCCGTGCTCCGATGTGCTGATGTGCCGCGCATGCAGAGCAAGCGCGGCACCGGCGGGGTGTAAACACCGGGCAGCGTGAGCAGCAGCGCCTGCCCTGGGGCTCCCGAGCCCTTGGCAGCACTTCCCGCCGTTGCAAATTGCATCCGAGTCCTTGGTGAGCAGCAGAGGGCTTGCGGCTGAACGCTGAATGCGCTTTTCCAAGGTTCGCCCAGGCTGGAAGGACAAATCCCAGGCTCAGGACTCAGCGCTCCGCTGGTTAGTCTCCCCGTGGGGAAATTTGGCCCCGTGCCTTGACTTGTGGTGTAGCGCTGAGAAAAAAACGTAATGTGATTAAGATGTATCTGTCTCTGAGCTTGAGTGAGGCAGAGGCAGTGACTCATACCACCTTGCTGTAGCTGTCAAAACACTTGGCTCGCGAGAATAGCCTTCTGCACAAAAAGCACTGATTCAATATGTTTATATTTAAACAAAACACTAAGGGTCTGATTCACTGCGGCATTACTACAGCCTGTAACCCCAGCCAAGCAGCTCCCAGGCACGCACAGAGCCAGTGCACGCTGACTTTCAATAAGTGTTAGAGAAAGGCTTGATCCTTGCGAGCTTCCTGCAGGGAGAGGGGCCCCTGGAAGGCTTTAGCATCCGTGCTGGTGTCGAGGGCCAGTGAAAGGCACAGTTCATGCTCTCATTCCCTGCACCTCCAGGCAGGTGTGTGGGCATCACCGGCAGCCACAAAACATGACGGTGACAACGAGATGGGTGGTGGTGGGATGGTAGCTACACTGAGCACTAAAGCAGACCTCGAACATCTGTGGAGCAGCCCTGGGATGGGACTTTTTTGCCTTCAGCTCACTTTCTCACCCTACAGCTGCAGGTGTGGAGGCAGCACCCCTTCCCTCCCGGAGAGAGGAAGGTAGCAGCTGAGCTGGTGTGGGGAAGTGAGTGCCGCAGGCACTGCAGATTTGGAACTGCTGGGATTTGCTAACAGCTGGTGTGGCGTCAAGCAGCTTGGGGCTACCTTGCTCCTAGAGTGTAGTCTTTCATTTAAAACTGGGAACGCATTTAAAGCCAAACTTACAGCCTAGAGATGCTCTTGGTGTTTGCTTGGTCACTGTTTCCCTTCCTTGCTCCTAAACCAAGGTATGGGGGTGGTTGTTACAACTCTTCTTCTTTAGCTTGTATAAGGTCTTTAGGAGTTTAAATACAGTCAACCACTTTGCACCCAGCGGGTACATCCCAGGCTGGTGCGGAACATAACCCCACAAAAGGGGTGCCAGTTGGATGCTCAATGAACCCACTGCCAGGATGGTCATATATATCCCTCAGCAAAATACAATTTTTCCGTCTGCTCCTGCCAGACAGCAACAGACCCCGTCCTGCTGCATGTGCTTAAACACAGCCTTCCCTCCCTCCCTCTCTCCCTCCCTCCCTCCCTCCCAGAGTCAGGGTGCCAGTGCTCCTTCCTTTGTCCTGGCTCTCTGCTCTTTGCTGGTGTCTCCAGGACTGCGTGTTCTCAGGAGATGCTGAATTTCACACAGTCACCCTCATTCTCTGGGGCAGGGACAGAAATTCCTGTGGCACGGAGCAGCAAAGGAGAGGTTTGTATGGAGCTAGTGGAGCTGCAGAACTGAGCCACAATGCTCTGTGCACTCTGATTGACTGTGCTGCCCCTGCACTCAGGCTGATTTTCTGTTTATGCTTCAGACGGGCAGTACTAGGGCCATGCTCCCAGATTTTTCCCTGAAAAACTCTAGGGAGCAAGTTAGAGCACTTACAGTCTTGGTTTGAGGGAAAGGATGGGTCCATGGTTGACTCATGTACCTGTGTGCTGGGTTTGGCTCCTTTCCCAGCCCTGACAGCCTTGGTGGCTATGGGAATGTCACTTCATCTGTCTGTACCTTTGTCTTTCTCAGAGAAGTGTGAGGAAAACTGTGGTGCTCTCCCATCCCACGGCACTGAGAGATAAACACATTTGTTGTTGTGCTCTGATAAGACAGAAGTAGGGTTTCCACCTAGGAGAACCTAATATCAGAGTAATTAAATGTCCAGGCTGTCAGGGCTCTGATGTAAGTTGAATAGTGGAATAAAACCACCATTAAAAAGCAGTGAAGGTTGCTGCGTATGAATTTAAACCAGTGTTTGCAGCTACTCAATGCCAATGGAGTGGTGAAGACCACAGCTGTGCCCTTGCCCTTGAGAGCTGAGATGGGTGCAGGGAGCATCTCTGGTGCGTGTGGTGGTCCACGGTGATGAGAACATAGTGTTGTCCCTCTGCAAGAGCAATAGTTCATCACCCAGAGAAATGCTGCTGTTTTGTTCGATCCATGTTGGGGTGGCTCCCGGAGCAGGGCTGAGGGGTCTCAAATGGGCTGCTAATCCACCAGTCAGGGGGTTTCTGCTAAGATTTGTAGCATACTTTATGAGAAACCTCCCTCCTCATGGACTTGACATTCAGGGAGAAAACACAAGAATAGTCTCGTGTGAGGCAATTTCTTCTTCAGCCCCTTCTCGTGGGTTTTTGATGTAGAGGAAGGAAGGAAGGGAGAGCACATTGCTCCTTCCTTCTAGCAAAGGAGAGATACTGTCAGTCCTTGAAATGGTTGTGTGGGTATCTTATTACTCCCACCTGCAGCTACGACTCAAGGAGTCCCTCATGCCCCATGGCAGGGTCTTTCCATCCTTCCAGTGATGTGAGGTCTGTGTTCTGGCTGTGCAATACCTTTTGGCTTTTCTGCTGTGGCAGGGAAGCGGTCCAGAACCAAACCCTTTATTTCCTCAGAAAACTGAAGTTTCAAATGCTGCCATAAGGAATCTCAATTTGGGGAAGAAAATATTTCCCATAGGACCTGACTTTGAGTTATTCTATGAAGTGCGTCTGGATACTTTCCCTGAATTGCCTTTAGACATCAAAACAGTCAGGTTTTAAAAATAGTACATTTAAAAGAAAACAACAGAATTTTCTTTTAAAAGAGAGGGTGTGGGAGATGATGCCTCCCGCAAGTGCACATTGCCCCTCGTATTGTCTATTGAATAGCCAAGCAAAGACCAATCCTGGCTCTCACAGGGACCCAGGGCAGACTGGGCACCACTGAAATTATGGACCTCGTTAAGATGCTGAATTAGCACCATGACACCTTTCCATGGAGATGAGAGAGCTCAGAACAGCCAGCCAGGCCCACCTGCAGGAGCACAGGGTGCCCTGGTCCTCTGCAGGGCTCAGCTGTGGGGGTCCAGATCTCCACTGGGATCTTTTTGCAGGACAAAAGAAAAGCCCAATTGTTCCTTCTCTTAGCCCAAAGGTTGACCCTTCATCCTCTGTGCCCTGAAAAACTGAAACAACACGGGGAACAAACCAACTCCTTCACCCTCCCACTGAACTGGGGCTCTGCTGCTTCTCTGAGACGACACTACCATCTAGTGAATATGCTCTGTATTGGTTTTCCAGGGAAGCCACGGAGCTCTGTGCGTGGTGTGTGGAAATCAATACCCATCACTTGCCCTGCACACCTGTCAGCGTGCACAGGGTCCTGTCCTGCAGACGGATGGTCCCATCCCAGTCACTCCTCATAGTGACCTTCCCACCTTGGGCATCTCTCGCCTGCTCTGTGATGCTGTGGCTGGCCAGGACACCCCACTCAGCCTGTGCCTGGTGCTGTGGTGGTCACTCCAGAGAGGCTGATAAGCCTCAGGGTGGGTGTTTCAGAAGTGCCTTCACATTTGCCAGCCTCTCAATTGTTTTTCCAGTGTGTTTAAGGCTGTAGGTCGAGGCTGAGTGACGCCCTGGCTGCATCCCCCCCTCCAGACTCCTCCTTCCCCTACAACCACAGACTATGATGTTACAGCCACCATGGCAGCAAGCAGTACTGACCTTCTTCTTCTTCTTTTGTGCAGAGCTGGTCTGATCAGGGCCTACTAAAGACATTAACGACGTCGAAAGTAGCCTACTTTAAGAGAAAATATGCAGAAGAAGAACATTTACATCAAGATTACCATGAGTATTGTCCAAAAGTGAGTATCTCTCTGATTCCAGACCCCCCTCCTCCCCCGGTTTCACTCCTTGCTGCTAAAGACCCATTCACTTGCTCTTTACTCCCCAGCACTTGATATTACCAGAGGACCGGACTTGTATCCTAAAACTATCTCTCCAGAAACTCCGCTTCCTGGACGACCCCGAAGCCTATCTCCGTAGGTCTGTATTAATTAACAATCTGTTGAGGAAGATTCACCTAGAGACAGAGAGGGAGAGCTATGAATACTTTAAGGAGGCTCCGTGCTATAGGACTGCTTACTCTGACGCACGAAAACGGCTGAAGTTTATGGTGCAGGAGTGCTGTTCCCAGTCGCTCTATTATGAAGAGCTGCACTCGTATCGCATCGTGCCTTACTCTGCAGAGAACGCCGTTTACGGGATGGGCTACACGGGCAGCCACCTGGAGCAAAATTCTCAGTTGCTTATTTATAAAATGAATTAAAGTAGCTGTTAGACACACTGATGTTTGTTTCTGAATGCTTGAACTGCTTACTGAGGTGTTAAGGTGAGGCACTAATCGCAGATCAAAGGCGGATGCGTTGGGAGCTGAGTGGAAGGTACTTTGGATAATGCTGTGCAGCCCCCGCTGTTAAACCCCCTGGTTGTGAAGTACCTTGCTGTACACACAGAGCTGGTGCAATACGGAGGTCCTTACCCGCAGAGACTGCGTGCAGCGCGCTTTGTAGAAACAAAGCTGCGTTTTTAAGTTCCCTGTGTGTAGATACAGACATTCCAAATCCCTTTTACAGTTAAATTATGCCATCCCTGGTGGAAGGGGAACTGCCCAAAGCAGTGGAGTAGTCTAACAGTGAGGAGTAAAACACAAGTTATCTACTGTAAAGGTATAGATAGAAAGTTTCTTTGAGAAATGCTTTGACCATGGAGGAGTCAGTGCCAAAGGAATCAGCCTTTAGTTTAGGATTTTCAGAGACTAAACTCGCTTGCTACTTACAAGATACTCTATACTGAGATTTGCAAGGGTTTGTGGGTTGTTTTTTTTTTTTTAGAATAATTGCATTCACCTTTTACTTATATTATCTCTTAGCTGGTATCTACTTTGCTATTTTAATAAGAACCAGAATGACTCACAGGAAGGATTGTTTCTTCAGCCCGTCATTGGTGTTCCCTTAACTTCATTTGCCTCTTTCCCTAGCTGTTTCCCTGATACTTCTTTGCATGCTAATTTGCTGTTTGGCCCGAGGTTCACACTGGTGCTAGGGAAGAGACAGCAATTTCTTTTTCTGTGGAATATAAAAGGCAGAAAAGCAATGATAACCCTAGTAGATAGAGAATGAATGTATCTGACAGATGCTGATAAGACCTCAGAGGTTCTGCTGAAACTGCTCAGCATTAGTAATAATGTTTCAGGTTAAGTGAAATGTCTAATTTCAGTCTGGGAATCAACTTTAGGAGATGTAAATATATATTTCACGACCTACGACACGCGAGATGTTCGGCAAATAGAACGACTACAAGTGGAAGGTTTTTAGCTGCCAAAGCTACGTCATGAAAATACCAAAGAGTAACATGAGGGAAGAGATGATGCTCCAGCAATGGGGTCAAAAGCAAAGATTGCACTATAATCTGGGGAAACGTGATTAACGAGCCTGCAAATTAGCCGTTAGCGATACACCTGCAGTTCACCCACGGGTGACCTGCGTCCCAGAATTGCTGAACAAATATACTACATGATTCAAAGCCTGTCAAAGTCCTGCAGGTCTGTTGGCTTACAGCGAAGAAACTGGCTTTGCCTCGCTGGCTATCACCACTTTAAAGCTTTAAAGCAAAGTAAATAATAGCGCACACTCAGCTGGAGGCAGATATATATATATATATATAGAAAAGAACCTGATTTTTTTATTATTATTTTGAAAGGCTTTGCTCGTGCAGATGTGGCTGATGCTATTTCTGAAGCATTATACGGTATGAACAAATACCATGGCTTGCCAGGAGCGTGCTTTGTGTCAGATTCCTCCTGTCACCCTGCTTAGAGCATCCTAGTCATGTGTGTTGCACATATCATCACAGCTCTCAGACACATGGTAGTGCAGGAGAAAAGGCAGGGAGGCAAAAGCAAAAGGTGCGAAGAACAAAGTTACTCTGGTATCAATGGTTAGAAGCCAGTAGAGGTATAAGAGATAGAAGGAAGCAGTAAAATCCAGATTTTTTTTTTAAAAAAATAATAATAATAAAAAAGGCAGCAGTGCAATTCAAAACAAGGATAACTTGCAAACTGGAGAGCATAAACAGCACAGATACTGTGGGAAGGCTGGAAAAACAGGGCTGTGCTTTTTGGGAGGTGCTGTTAGTCATGATGAATGTTCAGGTTTTACTTTTTATTTTGAGACAAGGCATTTTTACCTGTCTTGTACAAAAGGGTGTCTTTAAATCCTTGGTGAGTGCAGTTCGGCATCAGAGCTGCCTGGCTATGTGTGGTTGATTCCTTCTGCCCCCTGGGCTTGCACCAGCCCCAGCTCATGTGAATGGTTAAGCTTTCATTTGGTATGGTTTGAGAAATCTCCAGTTGAAGGTGGCTGTGCCCACCTCAACAGGGGGCTGAGAGAGGCCAGGCTAATGATCAGGTGCGTGGAGCAGCCCCAGTACCACCAGTAAGAGCTGGCAGAGAAGCCCATCTGCCGAGTGGGCTGTGGGCTGGCGAGAGGAAGGCTGTTGTGAGAGGTACCATTATCCCCCAGGGAGCTCCCTGGCCTCTGCGGGCACCTCACACGCCTCGCGCTGCCTTTAGGGCTGGGGTGGTGGCAAAGGAAAATTGCTCCTGTCTTCTGATTTTTCAAACCGTGTAATTTTCCACTCCAGATTGATCTGATGTATGCGGTTTTTTTCTCTTCATGTCCATTTCACTTGAATTCACAATGATCTAGAAGCTACATGAAATGCTAAAATGCTTCTTTTCTCTCACTGACTGACTTTATTATATTTGTAGGATGGTTCTGGCTTGAATAAACAAAACTTTTAACTTAGAATCAGTAATGTTTCAATGAAATGAAAAAAGCTCAGTAGGATCAAAGTCTTTAACCTGAAAAAAACAACACTGGCCCTGTCATTCATCTTTGAAAAGGTTCTTTGGCTGCTGGAAGAGGCAGATACTTTCTTGCCTATTGAAAGCTTCTCTGATAAGGTGTTAAGATAACTGAACACGTATAAAAGACAAAAATCTGCATCAGATCACAAAATTCCTAGGAAAGAGGATGGTATTTTATTCTTGTTTTTCTCATGTGTTGTTTTCTTGAACAAAAAACATTGTCTGATTTTTTAACTTTTGCTTGCTCTAGGAGCTGTTCAAATGGAACAGTTCTTTCTTGGGAACAAATTGGTTTTGTTTGGTTGACTTATTGATATTAAATTGAATCAAAGGTCCCCAATGCTGAATGTTTTAAGTCTACTTCAGTGTTTATTGCCTTCCACTTTGCCCAGTGACTGGTCTTGTTGAAAAGTGGATACGAAAGATTCTACTTTAGTACTTAAAAACATAGTTTATGGGGTGATTAAGAAGCACAGAGATGCAATAACATTCCAAGTGACTCCCAAAATATTTAATTTGACAGCTTTTGAGATATATACTGATTTTAACATTTAGTTACCAAGTTACTGGGTACCAGCACTTTAATACAGCTACATACAGTGATTTTTCTTTATGGGGTTTGTAGCTACAATTCAGCTCTTCTGGCTTCTGATGTGTGAATCTGCCTGTAGGTGGTCAACTTTCAGTGATATATATATATATATATATATATGTTCTATTATGACTGCATTAGGAACTCCTACACATGGGCTATGTTTGCACTGGATGTAAAGAAAGTCCTTCCTTCCCTTTGACTCAGTTGCCTTGGAGATGGAATATTCATCGGAGGGAATATACATGAGCTGGGTGACAAGGACAGACTTTGGTGCTGAGAGCTGATAATTCTGAAAATGGCTGGCTTAGGACGATTCATTTTCACCCCGGAATAGCAGCACACCGGGTTGTAATTAGCGTTCCTATGAGTTAAGTTTTCTTTGTGTTGCTTTTCCCTACCTGGCTGGACATGTTGATGGTGGGGTGGCTCCGTGGGAGGCACAGTGTGGGTGTCATGGCTCTGCCTGTACAACCTGGTGATGAACCCCAACATATTGCTTGAGCAGCCGGGTCTAGTGGAAGGTGTCGGAAGCCCACGGTAGGGGGGGGTTGGAACTAGATGGTCTTTAAGGTCTCTTCCAACCCAAACCATTCCATGATTCTGTGATTCTATGATATTACGGCCCTGTTCCTGTAAATGTTTCAGTTATCATCCAATTTCCTTGCACAGACCCTCTTGCCTAAGCCCAAGAGGCTCCTCGTGTGCTTGATGCTCAGCATGTCTATGAGCCTGTGCAGGGCTGGGGCTGCTGGTTCTCCTCAATTGCCTCATTATCAGTGGAAGTGATTACCGAGCTGCCGCTTGAGTTCTTGAATACATTTATATTGCACTGTAAATTGAACTTTTGTTTTCAATGAATGTGTTGAGTATATGGACTATTGTGCCTTAAAGTCCCATCCTCATACGAGCCTTTGTAAATGTTCTGTAAATCTGCAAACCGTCTATCGCTGATGACTCTGTGCACTCTATACAGATCTGATTTGGCACTTGGCAGGACCTTGGGAAACCCAACCCTGACCTCAGTTTGCCATGAACGCAGAGGGGATATGCCAATCCCCTCTTCTCTTCTTCTTCTTCTTTTTTTTTTTTTTTAGATTGCTTTCCTCTTCACTGTTCATGAAATTTTGTTTTTCTGGTTTCTGTCGTAGCTGGGTTCTGGGTCACCTGCAGCACCAGGAGCCTCTTTGCAGGAGCTCAGAAAGTTGTAAAAAAGTTGTCTCTGGCTTTTAAAAGCCACCTGTGCGGCGTGCTCTCAGGAGGGAATCACAGCTGCATAACAACTGTGGCAGGTGTTGTCAAGTATATCATCATATATTTGACACGATTAACAGAGCAGGAAGGGGAACACCTATTTCTATTGAAAAGCATGAACCTGCATAATGTTAAATACATGGTGATTATGCACCAAGTAATTGGAATAATACCTAATGATTCTGTAACAAAAAACAGCTTTTTAATGTTTAAAATTACCTGGGACCTGATTGAAGGTTTTTATGAAATTGTTTTCTAAAGTGAATAGTAGAAAAATGTATATGTATTTTAAATATACGTATGATGTGCATGTTACTAATAAAGATCTATTTCTATTGAACCAGATGGACTCTTGTTGAATGTGTCTTGTTTGGTTTAGGAGTTAATATGTAATGTTACTAAAGAAAGATTTCTAACACCATTAATCACCTGAAAAACTTATAAGCTGCAGAGTCTTTGAAGGTGAACCTGGGGCTACTCCTTTGGATGCTTTGCAAACCCTGGCAGTCACTTGTCCTGTCCTGATCCCCCTGGTTGCATCCCAACTTGCCTATGGGCTAACAAAGCCTTTTCTCTTTTCCTTCTTTATTTGTTTAGTTTTAAAATCTGCAAGAAACCATTTTTCCAATGGTATTCTGCAGGGCACCTTCCAGATACTGTCAAAGGGTGAAAGAAAAAAAAAATTAGTTAGCTATTTAAGCAGTTCAGGAAAATGGTATTTTTTACTAAAAATCCTGAATACGATGGAAGGATCACCATCTTCCTCCTCCTCGGGGATTTTCTTTAGGATTCTTTTCTTGAAGAAGCTGAAATGAAACACTGAAAATATTTAAGAAATACTGAAAAGGAGAAATATTTACAAAAGGAATTTTCTGCTATAGGCAGGAGCCTCTTGAAGCAACCACAGGGAGCAACCACATTTTCCAGGGCCAGGTGCTTCAGCTCCCATCTCCAGCCAGGAGCTGGGTACCACCTGGGGCTGGAGGTCCAGGTTTTTTAAGGATAAATCTTTGCAACCAGGTGCCATAGGCACAGCAGTACACCAGTCACCTCCTCTGATGGTGTTGCGTTAGGAAACAACACCTGGGTGTTCTCAACCTGAGGATAGGTCTGAAATCACTGATCCTGAGTTCCCACATACCTCATCTAAATGTAGTGTTACCAGGATTTGCAGCCACCACCCAAATCCTGAGATGTTTCCTGTCTCTGAACTGCTCTTCTTTTAAACCAAAAGGCCGTACCTAGACCTTGGCATGGGGATGTGTGTGATTTAGAGGAATGGGCTTCTTGCTCCATGCCTGCAGGTTTAGCTTGTTTTCTCCCCATATTGTGTGTGAATGACCAAGGGTCTCTGGGGTGACATAACCCTGTCACAGAGGAACATATTCAAATAGACAAAATTCCTACTAGATCCTTGGTGGGAGCTGCCACCTTTGAGGATTCACCACACTGGTAGGAGATACTGGGCCTTGCTTGGTCCAGCCATGGAAAGAACTGCTTTAGTGTGGGAATAAATGACAGTGGAGCAGCTTCACACCTCCCAGCACAGACATACCATGTTGTCCAACACATGCAAATACTTTCCCACTATGGGTATTTTCAAAGTCCTATGAATCATCCTGCTACAGGGCACATTCAGCTGCAGACTGAAAGAGGGGTGTTCCATGCCTATTCTGCTGCTAAAGGAGGTGGTGAAAGCACCGTGGCCAGACAACCATCACTTGCTTTGCTCTCAGCTGTATTTTCTTATTCAGCTCCTTACAGCCATTTGCAGCCACTTTGAATCAAAGTAGCTGCTGGGCTGCCCTACCTCAGCACTGCCAGCCCAGACTCATGGAGGAGCTGGCACAGGACCCAGGGAACTCAGCTGAGAGCTGTAACTCACCATTACATCCCACACTCCGTGCATTTCAGGGCTTAATTAATTCAGGCCCTAAGATAAGCAGCGCTGATGGTCAAACTAGGCAATGCTTTGAGGTCCTCGCTGCAGAGTCCTACAGCCTCCCAGCTCTCCTAGTCCAGTAGGGAGTCCTGCTCTGCCTTGCTGATGTGCCATTGATGGGAAATTATCCCCACCTGGGCTGAGTGGTGCCATATTGTAGCTCTTACCGGTGGAAGGTGGCTTTTCCTGGCACAAGCTGCTGCAAGGAGGTTTGTGTGTAACATCTGCTGTCTGGGTAGAGGAAGGATGGCTGGAATGGTAAAGGTCTTTCTCCCTGTAAGGTGCTAGAATCCTCTGTTTATAGTGGGGAGCTGTTATTGCTCTCCCATGATGTCCTTTGAAGCTCAGGACCATGCAGACATTTCAGGTCCTGCATCATTTCAGGCCAGTTCTAGAGGGTGATGCCCCACCACAACTGCAGCCTTTGGCTCATGGAATCAGAGCGCTGTTCCTGATGCTCACAATGAGTTGGGCCCTTTTCTTACAGCATTAATGTAAATAGCTCTTTTCCTGAAAAATTTTGAGTCCAAGGCCAATGGGCGTCTTGGTACCCTTTGTGGGCACAGGGTATCCATGTGCAGATAGCTGAGGTGAAACGTCAGCTCTGGAGGAGAACCATCTCTGATTGCTGCATAGATGGGTGGGCTGCAAAATGGAAAGGCTGTTGTGGGAGCACTTGAATTAGAACAAAAAAATCTGTGCTGGAAGAAGTGGAAGGTCTCAGCTCTCAGGAGCCTTGCACTTGCTTCCAAGGAGTTACTCTCCTCCTGGAATGGTTTTACTTGGTAATTTGTCTCTTGGGAGTGGGTCTGAGTGAAGCAGTAAGGAGGGTCTGATGGACCAGCTCAACAGTGTCTGCTCTAGTTCCAACTGAGATAAAAAATCAATGCTCTGAGCGCTGGGAGGGAGATTAGTCACAAAGCTGAAAAAGCTCACATGCATCTTGCATTTCCATTCTCAAGGCTGGGATCACCTGGAAAGTGAGGGCAAACTGCAGCTAACAAGGGGCAATAGTAAGTTAAATGCTGATATCTCTGGTGACTGAGCCTACCCTGCAGCACACCTTGTCCTTCCCACTCCTCCCGAGGGGTGCAGAGCAGGCTTTGTGCCTGAAGATGGCACTGCTGTATTGAAGGATTTTAGGAAAATTGCAGTGATGGAGCTGCGTGTAAAACCAGAGCTGTTGAGGTGAGCTCAGGGATGGGAGCAGCGGTGGGCTCTGGCTGGGTCTGGACTCCAAGGACCCCGTTTCCCATAACAGCAGCCCCAAACCGAGGCTCTCTCTGTACCTGTTTGAAATATCATTTTGAGTTTTTCCTTAGCATTTGTCACCTGACAGTGTCCAAATCTTGCTAGTTTGGTGTAAACTCTCTCCTCTGCTCTCTTAAGAAGTTGTAGAGTGTGTATTAGTTGCTGAGCTCTACAGAGATCTGGTGTGAGCACGACAAAATGCAAGGAGCTGCTCTGACTTACTCATGAGGGATGATTCCCTTCTTGTCCTGGTGGTAAGAAGGTGGATGGTGGTAAAGGAGGTGGATGGGAATGTGACCCAGGCTCTGCCCGGGTGCTCAGTTCGACTAAAACAGGGGTGGTCAGAGCCACGAGGTGTAAATGAAGTTGTCTTTCCTGTGCTCATGTCCTGTTCCCTCTCCCCTTCTCTTCTTGAAGGACCCGAAGTAACAGCAAATAATCCCTATGTTGTGCAGGTAAGAATTAGACCACACAGTGATGGAAAGGTTACCCCCCCTGGCCCCTGGATGTCCAAGGTGTCCCAGGTCTGTTGTCTGACCATCAATACTCACTCTGTTTCATTGCAAAGGTGATGGGAGACTGACTGCAATTGGGGTGAAGTGGCAGTGATGTCTTCTAGGGTTTGTGACTGAATATGAAGTAGCTTAAAGGCAGCATCCAATGTGAGCTTGCTGGTTTGGGCATTACCTGCATCCCAAGAGACCGAGCAGGCAGGGTTGGGACTGAATCAGGATGGAGAAGTGTCCTGATGCACGCTCTGCAATTGGTTTGAAGGGCTCCTGGGCAGAAGGTCATCATCCCAGGTCAGATGTGGATTAAAATGGAGAAGCCTTGCTCCTCCTAAAGGTTTGTGTGGCTCAGCTTTGTGCTGAGGTCTGCCTGTCCTCAGCCCCTAAGCCACAGTCCTTGTGGGATGGAGCCCATTTGCCCACTCGGAGTGGGTCTGGATTTCCTGTTTTCTGTACACTGGCACCCCCAAATGCCATCAAGAGAGAGAAGAAGCAACATTCTTTGCCCATTACTATGACTCTGCCTCTATGCACACACAATAAAAATGCATAACTGTCTGTCTTTATCTTGACCACTGGAGGGCTGCATCTACCTGCAGACTCTATTTAGGTTACATTAAACCCACAGCCCCTGTCACCTTGTGAGATGTGTTGTATCAACGTAATTGGGGAAGGCTGAAAAGCAGGAACTGTTTTCTTTGGGGAAAAATCTGCCTGTAAACTTCATTGGTTTGCAGTGAAAGCGCTTTTTTCCCTGCTGGAAGCTTTGTGGATAGTTCTAAAAAAGGCAGTGGGTTGGGAGGGAAAGAGGGAAATTGCTTCAGGATAGTTGGGCTGTGAAAATAGGAGCATTAGTTTGTTTTGAACTCTGTTTCCTCTTTCATAAATTAAACATTAGGGTCATATGCCATTGGAGTAAAAAAAAAGTCCTTGATCTCCTGAACATGCCCCCAGCTATTTATTTCTCTGTTGTGCCTGAATTGGACAGTGGTACCCTGTGGCTCAGCCCCTCTGGTCTCCAAACCCAGGCCCTTCTTGGTCCCCTTCAGCTCAGCAGGTTTGTGCAGAGTCCACACAATGGGCTGAGCTCCCTTTTTCTGGTTAACTCACAGGAGAGAGACGTGCAGTTGAGCAGCAAGAGCTTGACAAGTGGAATGTCTTCTCTGCAGACGCGTTACAGTGTGCTGAGGAGCTGTGCCTCTCCAGGGGTCTCTGCTCAGGCTGTTGTGGGGTTTTGTTTTCCAGCTCCACACAGACTTCGCAGATTTCTATTCCAGCTCTGAATTCCTACAGCCTGGAGACACAGCATTGCTGCTAGGAACATGAGCAGCAAGGTAGGTACTGCCTCAAGCTATGTCTGTCCCCTTTTAGCTGCAGGGTGGTGTCTGTGAAGTTTGATGACTGACTTTCGGGGAGCGCTTCCCTTGGGATGACTGCCCCAGTGGTGACTAGCACTCACCAGAGTGACTTTGTTGCTTGCCCAGTTGGACTTGTCACCTTTTTCTCATGCCATCTTGGGCTCACGCTTCCAAGGGTTGGTGGAGGAATTCGGTCGGTGGAGGAAATCCGTGTTCCTGCCATGGATTGAATAAAGGTCTGCTAGGACTACAGAGGGGAGCAGATTGTTCAGAATTCAATAGACTTAATCCCATACCAATTTTAGCAGCTGCAGCTCTTTTGGAGAAGATCCCTGCAGCTGAGAGTGGGGCTCCAGTGCAGGGACTAAGCAACAGCAGGGTGGGCAGAGCAGGCAGGGCCTCCCTCTTTGCTGCTTGTGGCTGGTGCACTTTTTTTGCTCTTCTCCACAAACTCCTGAGAAAAAGTGTCTGCCAGTAGAAACTACCTGGGGTGGAAAGTTGTGCTTTTTGTCTTTTTTTCAGATTACAGTGTGATATTTAAAGTGTTGATTTCCACCCTCACCCCCACCTCCCACATAGGTATGTGCCTTCCCCTTAAAAGAGAAAGGAGCAAGCAAGGAAGGGCTGCCAGGTTAAAAACACAGGCAAGTAGTCCACGGATAAAGCCTTCTGCATTGTTTGCAGGGGTTACATGTGCATATAAACCCCTTTGCACCTTGGTGTTCGTGCTTCTCTCTAGGTGCTGGGCATGGAAGTGTGTAACTGCTTCAAGAAAAGCTTTTGGGGACTTCTTAGAGAAATCACTCATGGAACTTCAGATTTTTTTAAAAGGCCTTTCTAGATGAGAGCTCTTTGTGCTGTATCTTTGTGTCTCTCTCCCTCCCCTCCCAGATGACAATGTTCCCTTTAAATGCCTTTGAAAAAAAAAAAAACCAGCTTTGATAAATAAATCAAACAGCACTGCGCTTCAGAATCACTAATGGGATCTGACACTGGTCAGCCAGCAAACTCTTCCGTTTGAAACCCTTGCAGAAAGGGAACCAGTTGTATGACATAACTTGTGTCCTCCTGTCATTTATATTTCTGGAGAGAAACAGGTTGCCCAGTGAATCTGGGGATTTCCCATCCCTGAAAGTGTTCAAGGCCAGGTTGGATGGGGCTTTGAACAGCCTCGTCTAGTGGAAGGTGTCCCTGCCTGTGGCCGGTGGTCATAACTAGATGGTCTTTAAGGTCCCTTCCAACTAAAAACATTCTGAGATTCTGTGAGCCATTTCATTTCTCTGGGAACTCATGGCATCATTTTCTTTTCAGTATAGAGAAGCTGGGTAAGAACGTGCCAGGAGAAAGAGCCATGTATCCCTGTTGGTTTCTGTTGAACCACTTCTGCGTCACTTAGAGCTTTTATAGACTTGTAACTGGTGGTAGAACCTCTCTCTGTACAGAGTAATGATGGACACTGGTAGGAGGAATGCCAGCAGTGCTTGCTATTTATGAAATAGGAATGAATGATGAAGGTTCTAGAGCACAAGTGTTATAAGGAGCAGCTGAGAGAACTGAGGATGTTTAGCCTGGAGAAAATGAGGCTGAGAGGAAACCTTATCGCTTCTACAAATACCTGAAGGGAGGTTGTAGCCAGCTGGGGGTCAATCTCTACTCCTGAGTAGCAAGTGATAGGACAAGAGGAAGCAGCCTCAAGTTGTGCCAGGGCAGGTTTAGATGGGATACTGGGAAAAATTTCTTCACTGAAAAGGTTGTCAGGCATCGGAATAGTCGGCTTAAGGATGCGGTGGAATCGCTGTCACTGGAAGTGCCTAAAAAGGTGTGTGGATGTGGTGCTCTGGGACAAGGTTTAGTGGTGGACCTGTCAGTGTTAGCTTAATGGTTGGACTCAATGGTCTCAGAGGTCTTTTCCAACCTTAACAGTTCTGTGATTCTATGAATGTACATAAATGGAGTGAAAGTCTGTCCATCGTGCGTGTGTCCAGTCAACCCACTTTTGCCCTTCCTGCCTATGAGATGGTGGGTGCAGGAGAGAAGTGCAGAAGGCTGTACTACAGATGTCTGTAAATGTATTGCTTTTCTACAAAAGGCAGCTTCTCTTCCAGTTCAAACGTATACAGAAAGGGATGACAGCAGACAAGAAGCAGCTGGGATAAGGTATTAGCACAGTGAAAAAGGCATTGGACTGTCTGTTTTGGGTGGTCTCTTCATTTCAAGGATAGTTGTGATAGAGGCACAAACACTGCTGAAGTCCAGGTGAATGGGGACCAAAATAGCACTGCACTGTCATTGCTAGGAAGGGATATTTCATCTCTCTTTATTCAGCTGTTTTGGAGGTTTAGATAAGCTCAGAAGAAATTGGTAGTGAGATTTTGGTAAATTGTGACTGTTCCCTCTTGGGCTCCGTATGGAGTGACTGCAGGACAACTCCCAGAAAGTATCCAGTCTTGGTTTGGAGGCTGTCCTTTCCTCTCCCAGTGGTCACAACCACTTAAATGGGTGACTCATAATTTTCAGTTCCTTTTTTTTTTTTTAAGTTTCTTGCTTCTAATTGGAACTGGTCTAGACTCAGCTTCTAGCCAGCAGCGTTTTGTTAAGCTACTCTCCTAGATTAAGAATTGTCTTTAAGTGCCCGTTATCATCTTCATGTGAAGACAGTGTAATGAAGTTGCCTCCCACTCCCTCGCTTTTGAGACTAAACAGATTGATCTCCCTGCCTGTGGCTAAAAAGCCTTTCCTAAACCTTCCATCAGAGCTTCCCTTGGATATCTGTGGTTGAAATAGGACCATAATCACTAAGTGAGTCTTGGGCTAAAGTGATTTTTCTAAAGTATGACATGAAGCATTAAGGGTTTCTAGGCCTACACAGAGTGTAGTCTTTTTTTAATCCAGTTTCTTGACTCTTGCCTTTTTATGTTTGTTTCAGTTGTTTGGAGGCCAAGATGCAAAACTGATTGTGGATATATCACCCTACAGTGCCAGCAGACAAGTTGTTGACTTGGGGTGCAGATCCCTTTGTCAAGACCAGAATATTACCTGTTCTCATTAATCCCAGATTGCACAGGAGAAAGAAGGTGAAGACACATCCACTGACAGGGGACTGGGAGACAAAGAAACTGAGAGTGCAAGTTTTGAACTCAGGAAAGCCCAGTGCTTAGTTTGCTGCAAGTGCCAGTGTGATGGCGACAGGACAGGAGGTACTAGACAAGGCTTATATTGATTCCCTGTGGGGGTTCATAATGGTGCTTCATAGCCTTACATGACATGTTTTCCTGGCATAGAATTTCTGACATGAAATTCTCCACAGATAATCTGTTTTTCCCTCTACCCCAAGGGTATATAAAAAAAAAAAAACAAACGCATACCAAAAGGAAAAGGGGGAAAAACAAGTTAAAAAACCAGGGACAACAAAGGAGAGGAAAAAAGCAGGAGAAATAGCCTGCATTGTCCCCGTGAGTGCTGCTCAAGCTGTTGTCCGTAATCCACCCTGCAGTGTCTTGAGGGCGTTGGAGCTCAGTGGATCGTGCAAGTCCCAAAAGCCTCGGACCTCACAGTCAGCACAGGGCACTCTGAGACCACCAAGGTGTTACGGATCAGTGTTCATCGGGAAATCCCAAGCCTGGGAAATCTTACTTTTTCCCTGCAATATGAACCTCAGAAACTCTTGAGCTCTTGCGTAGCCAACGCTAGAAGCTGCCACTGCAGATCAAGAACGGGAGAAATTCCTGTTAAATCAACTGTAGGTTAATATTTATAGTGCTGTGACTGATGAGGAGACAATTTGCCTTCACATTAATACTTGAAATTCATCCGGATTCCTGTTGCAGGAGCTGGATCTGCTGCCCCTGGAATGTTCTGTAATAACTAATGCTGCCCAGAACATGCCTGCATTAGAAAATCCTCACGTTGAAAACCTCCTGTGTGTAAAGCTCAGATGACTTCAAGTAGCTATTGAGGCACGTTGGATCCTTTTTTCCTTTTGAAGCAAGCTTCCACTGATGCACTATGGACTTACAGTGCGAGGGGTGGGATGGGGACTGGGATGTGTGGTGGGAAAGCACGGGCAAGGGAAGACCAGAAACCAGTTTAATGGTAACTTGTCACATAGATGATTTTGTGCAGGTGGGTTTGCTACTGGCTGATTCATTCCTGGGGATGAAGGAGAAATGCAGGGAGGAAGCAGAAGCAAAGTATTTCCCTGTGCAACAAGAATTATGATGGTACATAACATACATCCACATATGGTGTATGTCTAGTTATGCTCCTGACAGTACCTAAGGATACAAGGAAGCATATCACATTTCCTCTTATAAAAAGGAGGTTTTTTTTTTTTCATTCCAGTTAGTTACTGGTTTATATTGCTGTTTATCTTTTATGAACTGTAAGAATAAAGCTCCAAGATTTTTAATAAGTATATCAAAAACAGAACAGGCAAAGTCTCTTTTTTTTTTTTTTTTTTTTTTTTCCTTCTAGTAACTCCTTTCCAGCCTTCCACTGGGGGAAAAAAAAAAATAAACTCTCAAAATTTCCTTGTGTGAGTGAAGATAAAAGCCATCAAACAATCTGTGTCTACCAACTTTTTTTTCAGGGTCCAAATTAAGCAGAGGTCAAGGACTGAATAACAAAACCCAGAAATATGAAGACTACAAATGAAGCCAAGGGTACTGTGATTGCTTTTTTGAGGGAAAAGGAAGCATAATTACTAGTAGGAAATCAGGCATGCTTTCCCCTCTCTGAAAGGATCAATGAAATAGAGAGTTTGCTTTCTGGAGACCATGAAATACTAAAAATTACGAAAGTGAGCACTTCAAAAATAAATGTATAAATATCACTGTTCACTGCTAACTCATCATCTCTTTCGGTGAGTTATATCAATTAGCAAGCTTTGATTTCCTAGTGATGGACCTTCTAATGAGAGCACCTTCCATCTTTCTGGTGAGCAACTGAAGTCAAACACCTATAGCAAGTGAATGTCTTGGCTGTGACAAGTCATGGTTATCATGTGGCCATGGATGTTGTGCAAAACACAATGTCCTATGACAACTCATAAAACATTGTTTTTCTTTCTGTCTCATACACTTTCATTAATTTGTCAGCTGCAGGTTTTTTTGGTTTTTTTTTTTCTTTTAATTCTCTATTCTTGCTCTCTCTGAGTAATTTTTAAGTACCTTTCCAATCTCAGCCTGTAGAAAAGAAAGCTTTTTCAGAAAGCCATGCCATGAAATCCACCTGCAAGTTCAAAAAGGTGACCCGACGACCCTGTTGTTCATATCCCAGCTGAAACCACCACTGGAGATAAATTTCCAGGTGTGCAAGTTGATTTAATCCTGATGATGCTGAGTACTCCTTGTACTTTCTGTTCTGATCTCACACAGAAGTGACCATGGCAGTGCTGTGGAGCCACTAAATAGGACTGTCCAGCACACAATAATACCCAGAACACAAAGTAAAAACTACTCAACTAAAAACTGAAACCTTCATCCTCTTTGGAGCAGACAGGAAAATACATGGATGTACTACGTTTGGGAAAGATTGGCATCTGTAATTCATGGGAGTAAGTTCTTCTCTGAGGTGATTGTTTCATGACAGTGACCCTCATCTTAATATGTAATATGTAATAAATAGTTTGATCTATTTAAAATTAATTTTATTTTACTTATCTTTGAAGCACTTTAGGACTCTTTTGTTTCTTAGTGCTGCTGTCAGACACAAGGTAATTTTTTCTACAGATAACTTCAGCTTGGGGCCAAGTGAATCTTTTGGGGAAAAAATGAAACAAAGCAGAGAATCAAGTGGCAAAAACTTACAGGGTCTGTTTATTATACTTCTGGTGAAGGAATGAAGTACATAAAATTGTTCTCTGCTTTGTATGTGAGTCTAGTGCTGTATTATTCACAGGAGTCCCAGCACTGTAATTTGTCATTTGGTCGTAGTTTGTGCATGGTCCAGTTTCAATCCTCCCTGTCTTGCAGTCTGTAATGAATTCCAGTTGAGTCCAGTTCCAGACCTGAGCAACCTCATGGTTTCCCAGAAAGCTGGTTGTGCGAATGACCCAGATGCACACACTGCAATTGGGTAGGAGAGGTCACCCCGTGGGATAAATTAAGGGTTATTGATAAGGTTTGATTGTTGAATGAAGGGATTATATAGCAGCCTCTGTGCTTAAATGAGAGTGTCAGAAGAAAAAATTGTTACTTTTCCTATTTATTCCTCCTTTTCTCCACCCCTCTCCCCAGGCAGCAATATGCAGGTTGATTTGTGTTTGCAAGCTGTGCTCTGGTTTGTGCAGTCTGGGTTCAGGAGGTTGTGCTTCCCCACACCAGTCTGGGTCAGTCCCATCCCTCTGATGGGCTCTTGGCCCTTCCGTAGGATGGGGACTGAGCCATCCCCTGCCCTGTGGCAGGACATGGACTGTGGAAGGGACGTTTCTGTGAGTGACAGCAGTACGAGCCATCAATCTGAAACAACAACCCACAGACGAGCACAAAAATGTCATGTTTTCCACCACGGGAGAGAAATGACTTCCACAAAACGACTGTGGAACAGCATTAAACTCGAGTAAAGAGCTGAATTAATCACAGGCTTCATCAGGGCGCTGGGGAGGGTGGCACAGATGAAGGAAAATGAGCCACCACTGAGAGCTGAGCCAGCAGCCGGCTGATGAGGTGCTCTGCTCGCTTCCAAGAGACTTGCAAAAGGATTTTTCCCCCTCTCCCCCCTTGGAAGTAAGGTGGCTTTTCAAATGTGGGGAGGAATGATGACAGTAAACATATGTTCTGCTTCCTGTTAGCTGCTGTCTGAGATTTTGCTTCTCCTGAGTATGACTGATTCTTGATTTGTTTCCACACTTCTTTTGCTGTGCCCAAAAGCAAGAACAAAAGGGCAGAGGAGCAGCAGAAATGTGAAGACCCAGAACATTCACCACCCACAGGCCTTACTTTTGGGTATTTTTCGTAATATTTTTATGTCAGGGAGGGCTGCATGTGACGAGAGGATTTATGGCTCTAATTCCTTGTTCCTGCGTAGTCACCATATCCTTTGGTCTCCTGCTTCTCCAAAACACGTCTCACAAGCTTATTTCAGCCATCAGCTAAAACTTCTCATTTTCAGTATCTGAAGCTTTTCTGCTCTTGCTTCCCAATAACTCCCACACCTGTAACAGAATTTATTTGTTAAATAAGATATTTCTGGACCAGAGATCACGTTGCTTTCAGAGCTTTGGTGCAACACAACTTCCTGGATTCCTTCCTTCCTCTGGGTACGACTAGCCCATTTAAGAGGTAAGTAGTGGTTTAGCTGATCTCTGTGCAATTAGAAAGTTGATTAAAGCCCTTCTCTTGAACGGCAAACAAGGTGCAGTTTAGTCCACAGATGGGCTGATGCACTACTGGTCTACTACTAAATGGTACCAACTATGACAAAGTCTTGGAAAATTGTAAAGCCTTGAGAGTCATGGGTGATTCATGGCCAGACCTGGACTTAGGGCTCTTGTTTTAAATAGTGCCTCTGGGAGGGACAAGGGGAGAGAAAGCAGAGACGTGGTTTTATAATTCTCTCTCTACAGGTCTCAGTCAGTCTTTGTGAGGCTTTAGTACAACTTAGAGACAGGAGTAATCCCAAGGCGATTTAAAAGCGCTTATGCAGGATAGTGGACTCTCCTGAAATGTGGCTCTGGGCTCCAAAGTTCTGCAGTTGGTGTTATAATCAACCTCTTACCTCTGTGCTGAGCACAGAGAATGACCCATTTAACATATTCACACTCTCTGCCAGCTCCTTCATCGTGTGCATCGGCCAGAATATTTCCTGAGGTTATGCCTACCCCAGTATACACCCTTGTTATGTGTCACGTAGCTCTTGACTTCAGCAGTGCTGGATCAATGCTGACGTTGCTTCATGTGTCTCTTGAGTGTCTCTCTCTCTCCTTCTGACCCCTCCTGTGGCTTCTCCTTTTTGAATCAAACAAACACTGTCACTGCGTGTCACTTCTGGGAGCAGCTGCAGGACCCAAGTCCTCCTTGGCAGGCATGTCACCTACTTTCTCTCATCTTATTCTTGCAAAACCATCAAGTTTGCCTCCTTGCCTAATGCTTTAACTTTTTTGGACTGCTTCTCTAACTCATCATGCGCTGCTCTGTGATGTCTGTGCGCCAGAGCTCCAGGGCTGCCATATATAGAAGTATTGGTGTGCTGGGGCAAGGCTGAACATGAGACCAGTCAGATTTATTTATTTTCTCTGACTGTAACATTTGCCTTCTGGGCAAGCACTGGGGACCTGCCATGTAAGCAGTTACCAGTTGAGCTCAAAAGCTAAAGTTCTGCAGTTGGAATTATAAACAGCCTCATATCTCTGTGCTGGACACAGAAAGTGACCTATTTAACACATTTACCACCCTATTTTAAAATGGTTTCAAAAATTGCAAGTGCACGATGAAAAGATGTGCAGAACCAGTTCAAACAAATTTTTCTTCTACAGCTTTTGCTAAAATCAGTCTTTGCCCCCACTGTCTCACCTCCCCCCCCCAAAAAAAAAAAAAAAAGGTTGTCTTGGTTTGCCACTTGCCTGCATGGTTAGTGCCAGATGGAGTTTAATAGCAGGTACATAATATCCTGCTGTTTAAGGGTTTAAACCTTTTTTTTTTTTCAAACAAAAACCTCTCTTCTCTCTTTTCACACTTTTTAGAAGGGTCACATCTATGAATAGGCAAAAGCCTGAGTTTTGCTATGCTCTGCTAATTCGTGGTGTTTAAAAATGGCTTTGCCCTTTTCTAAGATGCTGTGTTTTTCTGCTTGAGTTTGATTTTTCTTTGAAATAACAGAAGAGAAAGTCACAAACATCCCTGAGAATTTTATATATTTTTCTACCACTGCAGCTAAATCAGCGGAGTTATAAGTATAGAGGATGACCAAAAATCATCCCAGTACTGAAGGACAACAACCCCAATCACTCTACCCAGAAGAAATAGAACTGCAGAATACACTACAAATTGAGAGAGAAATATGAGTAATAAAAATTCTGACATAAATTCTCTGATTCTAAGCATCTTTTTCATGTGTAACTTGACGTTAATTCAGCATTTACAGAGCATGTGTTTTCGTTGAGGGGATTGAGACAAGAAGGGATGGGAAAGATTTCAGCATGCAAAGGAAGAACGTCCCAGTCTCCCATCTCTGATGAAGTTAAATGTTAGTTGGGGACTGAGGCAGGCTATAGGTCACTGCATCATTTTTTACTAACTTAGACTGCAGGAAAGCTTGGTTTTGCTACCTGCAGGACCACGTTATGGAAAACCAGAGCATGAGGTTAGATATTAGAAAGAGGTTCTTCACTCAGAGGGTGGCTGGGTGCTGGAACAGGCTCCCCAGGGCAGTGGTCACATCACCGAGGCTGACAGAGTTCAAGAAGCATTTGTATGACACTCTCAGGAACATGGTGTGGCTCTTGGGGATGGTCCTGTACAAAGCCAGGAGCAGGACTTGATGATCCTCGTGGGTCCCCTCCAACTCAGCATATACTGTGATTCTGTGACTCTTCCCCTTGGGTGTGGAACTGCCCTTACATGTGATAGCAGCACACAAAAGCTCAGCACCTTGCAGGTAAAGTGTGTTTTGTGCTCAGGTCTGCCTGAATCACAGATGGGCTTCACCCAAATGCCTTTTGCCTGTGAAGCTTTCTTTGCAGAGACACACAGACCAGTTTATTTTGGAGATGCAGTGACCAAAGGCGTAATACAAAGACTCAGTGTTGCTGTGAGCTGCAGAGGAGGGCTGGAAGTAATTTGGGTCAACTAAAGTTAGAAACTGTCCTCACCTCATGAGACAGATGTGAGCTTTGAAGTCGGGGAGATTATCAGCAACACAATCTAGTAAAGCCACTTTCCTCTCAAATCAGTTTCTAACTCGCAAATTTGAAGCCTGTGCAGGACTTGGTGCCTACTGCTGGGCGAGGACTCTGCGCAGTCCTGTGACTCGCCCACGACAGAGTCCGAAAAATGACATCAGAAAATGTAAAACACTTGAGTGAGTAATGTTGCAGCATATTTTTTTTAAAACAGTCCTTTGTGACCAAAGGGGTTTGTGAATAATTTAGGCTGAAGAGCAAAGGAATTGAGGGTCCTTGTATTTGCTTGCTGTATCTGATGTGAACTGCAGGAATAACCACAGCTCTATTTACTAATTTCAGTACTTTGGCGTGTGCCTTCTGGGGCTGGTGGCAGGATGAAGACTCATCCTGTACAGCTGAAGGAATCCTGTTCACAGACTAAATGGTCTTCTATAGGAAGACCTTTATCTCTGCCTTGCACTACAGATGGAATTTGACTTATTTGGGAATAACAGAGCGTCTGTCTCCTAGATGTTCCTCTCCTTGCCTCCCTTAGCTCTGCAGAGGTGGATGCTGTGGTTAAACAGTGCAAGCAGAGGTCCAGGAAAATCCCTCAGAAACAGGAAAGAGCATCTTTGATGAAGCCCCAGTTTTGCATCTGTGCACGCTCACTACCTTGTCACTCTTTCTTTTTTCCTGCCTGGGAGAAGATAGTCAGCTCTGTTCCTTTGTGCTGTTTTGATGAGTAACCCTATTATTAGGGAAATCCCTGACATCTGTGTCTGGCTTTCCAGACTGCTCCCTACTGCAGACTCCTAAGTGATAAATGGCTGCCACACAGTCTGTAATCCATGCTATTAGTGAAAGAGTCTCTGTTCTGCAGATGCTATCTTACCTTTCCAAGGAGTCTCATGGCAACCTTCACTTACAGGTTCCAGCCCAAGGGGTGGCTCTACCAGCTTGGACTATCCTCCCCCTGCAGTATTTTGTGGACCAGCTGACGAACCCAAGCCAAGCACAAGCTGAAGCAGAGACCACTCGGGCACGAACCCATGCCCAAACACCTGGTACAAACAACCAAACGCCTTGATCCTGCTGCTGGTGTATTGACCCAGTTAAGGTTCGTCAGGGAGACCAAACTCCCTCAGAAATTCTCATATGAAAACCCTTCCAGTGGTTTATACACCCAGAATCTCAGCTCTGTAGAGGAGGCTCACTGCTCCAGGCCATCTCTCTACATCCTTCCTTCCACACCTGTGTGACACCAGGTGCCATTGTCCTGGTATGTTACCTTGGCCTTCATGAGTGAATTTACCTGCTTTCCCACCACACCATGCAGGCAGAAGGACGGTACTGTAGTGGCTCATGGATACAAGCGCAAACCACCTGCTTGCCTGTCTTTTGTTGAAGATCCTCACCCTTCTTCTGCAGGTGCAAGAGGACAGCAGCTGACACAGTAAGATTTTTTTGAACAGAGAGTTTGGAAGAAAGAACTACAGGGCAAACACTGAAGCTAATTCTTTTGCACACTCATATATAACATCAAATAGCAAAATGGTGAGAGATATTTGGATTTCTGGGTTCCTGTGTTAAAGATGTCAAGCGTAAGTTCTCTCATATCCCCACCTCTCTCTCCAGTTCATTCCTCATCTTCTCTGCCTCCTGGTTTCAGTCTTCATATTTCCCAACCATATTTCCCACCTCTCTCTCCAGTTCATTCCTCATCTTCTCTGCCTCCTGGTTTCAGTCTTCATATTTCCCAACCAGTTTACATCCCTGTCTGTAACTTGTCCCTTTGCATGTTAATCCCTCACTTTTCCCCACGTATTTCTTGCCACTTCGGCACTTGAAGGAGGATGAGGTGCACCCTTTTCCTCCAGCATGGCAAGGCCCAGCAGGAGATGTTATGAATAGGTCCATCACTCCCATCAGACCTGGAACTGCCCACAGTGATGTCCATCCACTTGAAGTGGCAGGGAAAGTCTCATCTTCCACGGCAGCTGAGAAAAGGGTCCTTGGGTATTTTAAGAGTTGAAACAACAAAAACAGAAAGTGTGGATCTTCATGTGGTGAAGGAAAGAACAGGCTGTTGGTGACTGCTAACCCCTTTCTCCTTGCTGGCATCCCACAGCGTGAGTGTGCTGGAGGTTTTCAAATAAAACCCTAAAAATCCCTTGCTCTCTCCCCAGGTCTGGCACAAGGACCAAGCCAACATCTTTATGTCTTTTTTTTTTTTTTTTTTACCTCCTTGGAAGCCATTAAGCTGTTTGGCTTTGAATGTTCTCCAAAAGTGCTCCCTGAAGCAACAATACGAACACTTCAGCACAAACACTTTATGTTAAACTGAAAAATAAAAGGAGTTGGGCAAGCTTAATACCAAATGATGTTGTAAATCAGGCCTATAATCTGAGCAGATCTGGCATATAATTAATCTTTGGGGAGTCTCTGGGTAGCAACTTGCAGGTTGTTAGTCAGTGGACTCCCACAGGTCTCCCTGGGTTTGGGATTAAGCTCTGTGTGTGAATAATCATCTAATTAATCACCTCATGAAGGGGTTTTAGAGCCCTTCAGTCCCTGCTCTTGGAAAAGGTATAAGTAGCAGTTGTGCCACAATGCCCTAGCAGGAGGGAAGAGAAATTCAGAGAGGATATGGTTTTCATCTCAGGTGGTGGAGGATGTTTGAAGTTCTCATTTATTACAGAGGCAAATTCTTCTCAGCCATGATACGAACACAGGGACGTTTGCCTTGGGATGATAGCTAAAAACGATAAAACATTAGAGACTTTTTTTGAGGTTAGCTTATAATGTACAGACATCTATAACTCTTTCTGATTCGAATGATCTGTATTTGAGAACTCTTCTGCCAGAATTAATGTTGCCTTGTCTGGACCAAGTACAGCTGTGAGCTGGAGGTGTGCTTCAGCCCCATTTTTGAGCACTTTCGCATTTTGGTGAGGAGAAGCTGCCTGTGGGTAAAGGGTGGAAAAGAAAAAAGTGGCTTTTCTGCTGAAAGTGGGCTGTGAATTCCCACCCAGCCTTGTGGCTCTTCAACTCAAGCTGCAGCTCGTCTTCTCAAGGGGTGCTTCACCTTGAGCTCTGTGATGAGCTCTGCTGCTCATCACAGCTTGAGGACAGCGTCCAGCAGGGCACCTGGGCTTTGCAGCTGCTGGAATCACTATCATTTGAGGGTCGGTTTCTGCTCCTTTGTTATAGAAAGGTCTTCATTAGCAACATTCACCTGCACAGTTTACCCTCTGGACGTGGCTGTATGCTGCAGAGCACTCAGGGAAGCCTACTGTCTTGGTAAACATCAGAGAGCTGGAGTTAAAGCTATGGAGACTTACCTGTCTTGTAATCATCAGAGTTATCTCAGAAAACTGAAAAAATTTCGAGATGTAACTCCTTAAAGAAGAGTTTTCCAGGCAAAGGATCTAAAATAAAGTTTTGAAACTTTTTGGTAGATAAATCTCAGAAAAGTGGCTTCTGAAACTTGCCTGATATGAAACTCAGGCCCAGTTTTTGCTCTTTCACTCTGCTGCAGCTTGCAGCATATTTTTAATGCCCTTGCAATGATTTAAGTAAGAAGAAAACTGGAATTAATATGCACAATATGAGCAAATATCTATTTTAAAAATAACATTCTCCTCAACAAGGCCATGGATTTAATAGGCTTTTACTGTATTATCAATAGCACAATGCTGTGGCATTGAACCAGAACTATAGGGAACAATCCAATTATCGTTCAATTGAGCCAAAGCAATTAGTCGGCTTAGGCCAGGGGATAATGCAATCAGCTGAAAATGTTCAACAATCAGATCTGCAGAAAGCAGAAACTCACATTTTCTTTCTTGCTTGCTTTCTTAGTTGACTCAGAGATCTCATTCTAATGAATGAACAAGGGAAAAGCAACAATTCAGAATAGGGTGGAAACCCCAAAAGGTCTGTGGACAAGGTAATGATGACTTTTAAACTGGCAGGTTATTTCTGAGATGCACATACTCATGGTCCTCGCTGTATTTCATCCTCCTGTAGTGCTGCTAAAATACATTCAGATTGGTCTTCACACTTTGATGCTTATTTTCTCTATTTAGTTCTTAAGAAAAGGAAAAGCAATTATGAAAAGTTTCTGTTAGATCAGAGGTATTCTGTTAGATCAGAGGTATTCTGTTAGATCAGAGGTATAAGGATATAAGGACTGAAGTGGCTGTTTAAAAGGATGTGCAAACTTGTGTTCTTTGGGGCTGGCTAAACAAAGAATTATTCAGTCAGAGCTTTTCCTATAAAATGTAAATACTTGTGTGAAGGTCACAAAAATTTTCTAGAAAGGTTTTTCCCCAAACTACTTCTTTTTTTTTTTTTTTTTTTTTTCTTTTTTAGACGTGGCACTGCATTTTGGTGATTATGTTGTCTGTGTTAAGCAAGAGATTAAAAGATTTAAGTTACAACATTACACGGTATCCTGTGTTCTCCCCTGTAGTTTAAGGATCTTTTGAAGGCAGAATTAACATAACCAAAGCATTAAAGACTCAAATACTTTTGTCTCATGCTGAATGAGCAATTGATACATGATGGGTCTGACTGCTGTTTCACAAGTATTATGCTCCCTTTGACTTCTTTTGGGATTGTTGCTACTCAGACTAATGGCATATGGGATCCAAATGATCATGTTCGTAGTAGGAAGAATTGGAAGGGGTTGCTTCATAACTCCGCAGATTGTTGCTTTTGCCAACAAAAACTGAATACAGTGAAACTCTTCCTATCTGAGGATAATCTGCTTGGATATACTTTCTGTTAACCTGCCTTACTGTCCTGAAATAATTGACTGAATAGTGCTCTCGTGTTTTGTTATGGAGAAGGGTTGGCAGTGGTGCTACTAACAAGAGGAAAGACAAAATACAATTAGAGTAGTTTAACTCTGGAGGTCCTGACCCGACACAGGTGGTCTTCAGGCACGGTCTGCTAAAAATCTCTGGGCTCAGCTCCATTACACTGCAAAAAGTTAGAAGAGAGCTTGATTTTTCCAAAGACTGAATGTAATTCGGGCTTGAACAGGCCTAGGAGAGTTTGTTGTGTTATGGACATGATTCCTTCTGCACTCACCAAAGGAAAGGCTGCCCTAAAGCCAGTATCTTTTGAACTCAAATCATGCCTTAATAGGCAGATCATGTTGTAGTACCTTCTAGGGTGAGGACGTAACCCAAAACTGCCTCGGCCTCTAAGCTTGGGTTAGAAAGGAAGTGTTGGATTTCTCTGAATTGATCAAAAATGTAAAAATAATGAACATGTTGGGGTTTCTCGAAGGTTGGCATGAAACTGGGTCGTGGAAACAGCTCTTTTGGAATTCAGCCTTTTGCCTGTATCTTTTCGTGAGATATGTACTGGGCACTGCTCTTGAGATAGATAGGAAACCGCACTTGGAGCAGTCTTCTGTGCAACTCTTTTAAAGTTAGCTCAGAAATCTATCAAAGTGAGAGCTTGTCTGGATAAAGGAGAGTAGTTAGGGTTCTTCCTGTCTAATTAATAGATTGAAGGCACTGATGTGGAATGGAAGAGCTTGGGCTAACTTCCAAGCTAATATACTGCTGTATGTGGAAATACTTCTGCATTAACAACGAAACGAGGAGATTTACAGACTCTCACTTGCCTCTAGCTCTGATAAAAAAAAGCTTAATAAGCCCTTATCTTGTGCCCTCACATCAGAATGGATTTACAGGATTGGGATGGGGGAGTGGAAAAGAGGCCTCGAGGTGTCTCCCCCGGAACACCAGACTGTGCAACACCGGCTGGTCTGGATTATGCCATCTCTGCAGATGAATCCGGCCCTTGTGTGCTGTTGAAGGGGGAGAAACATCATTATCCTGGGAAATTCTGAGTGAATGCAAAGTCTTTAGGAGTGAAAAAGGATTTTTCTTGCTTCTGTTTATCTTGAGGCTGTTCCTGAGTTCTGCCTCCGGTTGCCTTCATGCATTCCAAAGAATTTGTCTCTGGAGCTGAAAGCAACTGTTGTAATGCTAAGTTAGAAATATTTGGGGAAGACATTAAAATAGAATTCTAGAGGGTTTATGACATGCTGTGCCATTATGTACCACTGTATGAAAGTTGAATAAAAAATCATCCAAATGAGCTGCACTATTCATGTAAGGCTTGCTAACCTATGAATAGTGTGATCATCCCAGATACAGCATTGTGAAGGGTTTATCAGCATCGTTAGAGTATTTTTATCTGTATTTGCATGTCTTAACAGGAGGAAATAAAGGTACTAAGGTTGTAGAGTCAAACTTTTAGCACTAAAGATCCTGGCTCTGCATTCTGCATTTTACTTTTTTTTAAGTTGCTTGCCTGGGGTATGGAATGCTGAGTTTTCCTTTATGAGTAGAGCAGAGATTTGGTAACATTACAGTGACTCCATATCTGTTCTGTGGATAAATCTTCCCATGTAGCATGGAGCCATCATAAACATGTGGTATATGAGCACCATGGAGGGAACTTGTATCTGCTCATGGCAGTGCCCACCTGCCCAGACACCTCTCTCCTTTTCGGATATGTTGTGTGATCCTTAAAGCCTTTCTGCTCTTCATAATGAGAGAAAGAAGATGATTTCATAGCTTAGCTGGAGGGTGCCCTGGTAGCGCAAACTTTCCATCTGCCTGGTGAATTCCTATGTGATGCTGTCCAAACCCAGCTCTTCCCAAGTTTCCACCAGCTGTCCTCAGCTTTCAGGACCACTAAGAAAGCTACAGTGTGGGAGGGCCTGTGACAGCTTTATCCTTTTAAGTAAGAAAACTCTACTACTTTCCACGCTTACTCTGGTTACGTTGTTCTGAAGTTCATGTTGCTGCTCAGATCTTGAGTTACAGTAAGAGGCAGCAGGGAGTTAGAGGTTGTCACTCACAGTGGGCAAGGCTGGAAGGAGATGAACTTTACCACCTCAAGCTGTCCCTTTGTACTTTCTAATGCCTGTGGATGGAAAGGGACTCAGGACTGCGCTCCAGGGGAAAAAAAGAAAAAGACCCAAGCCTTTCTTTGCATTCCCTGTAAGCTTGTCTTTTTCTGACATCCTCCCTTTGACATGCAGCCACTGTATTTCAGGACATGGACCTGTTGGACAGAGTCCAGAGGAGGCCATGAAGGTGTTCAGAGAGCTGGTACACCTCTCCTATGAAGACAGGCTAAGAGAGTTGGGGCTGTTCAGACTAGAAAAGAGAAGGCTCCAGGGGCACCTGAGAGCACCTTCCAGTGTCTAAAAAAGGGGCTACAAGAGAGCTGGAGAGGGACTTGGACACAGGCATGTATTGATAGGACAAGTGGTAATGGCTTTAAACTGAAGGTGGGTAGATTTAGATTAAATATTGAATAGAAATTCTTGACTGTGAGGATGGTGAGGCCCTGGCACAGGTTACCCAGACAAACTGTGGATGCCCAGTCCCTGGAAGTACTCAAGGCTAGATTGTATCAGGCCCTGACCGACATGGTCTAGGGAAAGGTGTCCCTGCCTGTGGCAGTGGGGTGAGAATCAGATGGTCTTTAAGGTCCCTTCCAACTCAAACCGTTCTATCATTCTATGATAGGACGGAGCATCCAGGGGCACGAGAAAGGACAGGGTTTATCTTTAGAAAAGATGGTAAGAAATGCTATCTTGAATTAAAATTAAATTTGGTTGGCTTCTCCAGTAGATCCCAATCTCTGTTCAGGTAGAATTTGTACAGTTCATTTCCTGTGATCTTCTGAAACATATCTGGAGTCAGACAACTGTTGCAATGGGGGTTTTGGCAATAGTAAAGTTATGTGAGTGTCTGAAAACCTCTCCCCCTGGTGCTCTTTGATCTCCACCCTTCAGATAAAACACCACACGGTACAATCGGCATACACTCAGTAGTGCTCATCTAACTGAGTGGAAAGAAGCAGGAGCGTGGGTTGCACTGATGTGTAGCTGCGCATGTTACTCAGCCTCCGAACGAAACTGCTGCTGCTTATTCACCTTTGCGGCTGATCGCGGCTGCGTTATGTCCTTTCATGTTGTGAGTCACTTACCGGACAGGACAGCCCTTCCCTGGCTCATGAACGTTGCCCAGGGGTTGCTAACTGAGTGACTCACTGCAGTGTATGGCTTTTAGTGCCAGCACTTTTGTCGGTCGTTCATCCCGGTTTCACTTTGGACGGGGTTTTTGGCGCTGCGAGGTGCTTAAGCATTCGGTCAAGGCGAAGGCCTCCTGAAAGGTGGTCTGGTAACCAAACCACGAAGACTTCTAGCGTGGGAAAGGATTCCTTCTCTTAATCCTGAGGGCAGTATTGTTTGCTATTAGGTTGCCTCATGCTTTGTCACACCTGACCAGGTATGTTACACAACAGCCTGACCCAGTGTTGGTGCTGGGAGGACCCAGCAGGGGACTTACATTTCTCATGCCCTGGGGCCTTTTGTGCCCACGTGCATGGAGATGTGAGAAGGTGGCTTGGAGGCATGGGGACAGCAAACACCTTCTAAACATAGCTACCTTGTTTGATGTAGTCCAGCTGTTGCTTCCTGGGCCCAGAAACCTTTTTTCTTCCATGGCTATGATCCTGCTGTGTGATCTTGTACTTGAGAGGTACTTTGTGACAATTGCTGGAGGTGTCTCAGCCCCTGGAGCAGCACAGTGTGCAGAGCCCAGGGGAGTCCAGAGACAGCTGGTACATCTCTGTTGCAGAGTTCAGAGATGAGCAAGGAGGCAACAGAGGCCTGGAGGCAGCAGAAGTTTGGGCATTTCCTTGCTGCTGCCAATACATTTGTGCTGGTGCATCTACATACTGACATGGAGCCAGCATCTCACCCCCCACATCTTAGAGGTAGGCGCTGGGTGTCTCTTCCAGGTAAGAAAATGCTGTTTATTCCTCTCTTCCTCATCCCTGTCTCAGACAAGTGTGATTCATTAAAGATGATCAAGTCCCAGATAACTACGTGGATACAAGTTGAGAGCTGTATGGAAATGAATTGTGAGGACACAGAAATAATATCTGCTTTGCAGAGTCTCTGCTGTCACTGCATCTCCTGGGGATTCCCTTTCCCATCCACAGCTCACTAAATTTATGCCATCTGCTACGGGATGTTCTTGGGAAGCGTTTAGTGCCCAAGGCTGTGCTGTGCTCCCACAACACAGTCAGTATCTTTAGTTGCGCTGCTTGGGTGAGAAATTGCTGAAGGCAAGAATCTGCACCAATTAAGAGCAATAAATGCTGAGGAGTAAAGATTGGGGAGGATGTCACATTGCTTAAATCTACTCAAAACCAGTTGTGTTGGACATGCTTTTGTTGAGATCTCCAAATTCTTGGTCAGCATTTGTGAGACGATCGACTGTTCTTTGCCACCTCAGCTTCAGCATGACATCAGAGAGTGAAACAGAGCTCCTCTGGGCCTTCCTCTACAGCCTGGCGTTTTGACTCCTAGACATGGTGAACTCCAAGGGAACTTCTGTGCTCAGAGGCCAGGTCTGAGCAAAGAAACCACTCTGGGCTTTAAGATGAAGAGACCTCCTACACGTGCTCAAAGTGGGAAGGATGGAAATCTCAGATGAGTGACAGAATTGTTTTCAGTGATTTCCAGCAAGGGACTTTTAGACCTGAACTGTAACAGGTGAGCTCTTGACATAAGAAAGAAATAGTGTCTTACTCTTCTTCCCAGGTAAGTTCAGTTTGTGTTCCTTTGTTATGACGTGTTTGGCAAAACAACAGTCTGCTTATGTTACTGCTGGTTCAGTCACTGTAGGAACTCCCACCCTACGTTGTGAGAGTTTCTGGCAAACTTGGTTTAAGCAGTCCAGGGCCCTTGGTTTAAGCAGTAAAAGCCTATAGCTCTGCAGATGAACTCTCTGCCCTGTGGATAGTGAATACAGCTCGCTTTATGTGTCCTCAGGAATTTGTAGATCCTGCTTGTATACTCTGTTTTTTCATTATTGGCCAGTAGGAATGCCTGATTTTTCTAAAGGCTCCCTGATGCATGATTAAAAGTCAGCAAATCAAGGGATCCTCAACAAAGTTAAGATCCTCTAGAACGTGCTCAGTACCTGTCTGGAGGAATAAACAAATGAGCTGAAAATAGAAATATAATTTTACCACAGTGCAGATGTCTCTGTATCAGCCAGGAATTTTTCATTTTCCTCTATTATGTTTTGTTATGAGCTTTATTCATATTTGAGTCACATGTAGAAGAAGTTTCAGATCTTTCATGTCAGACTATAAAGAAATGTAGAAGCAATAACTTCTTCCAAATATTGTGTTATAACCTTCAGATGGATTGCCTGCAATTATCCCACTGATGAGAAATAGTAATTCTCCCCAATGTATTTCCATGACACATCCTTTGAACTCACAGTGATCTGTAAGCATTTTAGCTGCTCATAGAAAGATTCTTTCACTTGCTGCCCTGTAAACAAATTGAGGAATTAGTGGTAAACTGAGAGAAAAGGGATGACACTTTTTTCTTTTACAACCAACAAAGTGGAACATTTTGGGTGCAGGAAGGGACAAGGCACCCAACAGAAATGCCTCCCCACCTCAGTGTTTGGCTCAGGAATGTGTCCCCATTTTTAATGAACCCTGATTGTTCTCATGTCCAGATTTGCCAGTCTTCTAAACTTCAGACTTGTGTGAGTGCCAGATTTTGGTCCTGTGTGTGAGTTTTCAAGCACAGTGGTGCTGGCCAGAACTCTTCTTTGTGTGGTTTCTGACAACTTGTCTTGGCTGGAGCTAACTGAGCTCCAGCCCAGCTCCAGCTGTAGAAACCCTGAATTTTCCTGAACACAGGACATCCAAAGGTGGAATGAGACCTTCATGTGGAAGTCCGCCGGTACACAGAGGAGGGAAGGGAGGAGGCAGTCTTCTAGCACTGTCCAGGTACATCTCAAAAGAGTCTCAAAATTGTTCCTTTTCTGAAATTGCCATCCTTATTTGGAGCCTGAGGCCTCCCCAGTGTAGTGGTAGTGACAACCACAAGCAGCTGTGTGCTTGGATGTCCACTCACATCAAACACAACAACTGGATTGTGCTTTGGAAGAAAGTCTCCCATAGCACTGAGATAGGCAACAATGACAACACTCCACCAGACTTTCAGTATTCTTAGAGTAAGTCAACTATTTCCCCTTGTATGATACTGTTTTCCAAGCCCTGTTACGGGACTCTCAACACACCCATGGCCTGTGTGCACCATGTTGCAAGACTTACCTCTATTTGAGGGCAGGGAAAGGTTTCAGCCAGCTCTGCTCTGTATCACAGGCCTTTCAAGGCATCTCCTTGGTGAACAAGGACATATTTTATAAAGCTGTAGCCAGAGACAGTGCTTGGCATCTGTTCAGGTTAACATGCCAAGGACAAAGAGGCTTTCACTGAGAGCAATTCCTATCCTATGGAGGTAACGTTCCTGCACTGTGCTGTACATCCTTCACAACAACCCGAGAGAGTTGTGTCCACCTCAGATGGTTTCCTGAAGGATTACTGTGCTTACCTGGATTTCTGATGTCAGGAAAGTAGAGAACAGCATTAAGCCTTTAAACAAGAATATGTTAAATTTATGATTATTCTGAAACCCCCTAAGGAGGAGAAAATGAGGAGAAGGAACAGTGATTAAAGTAAATTTGCAGTCTCATTTAATAAGTTATGACTGGGCTGGGGAAAAGCTGGCAGAAGAACTCCTCTGAAAGCTTTCAAGCCAAAAAAATCCTAGCTTGATGGGAAAAATCTTTGAGCCTTCCAGGAATAACTCAAATGCTAATGAGGATGTTATATTTTGTTTACCTTTAGTAATATCTATGGGTGAATTAAAAACAGGGCTCACTGTGCTACCAGTTGTATAGGCTGTGTGTTAGGCTCTCAAGACATTACTGAAGAGTCCTGAAGAGTTCTCAAGAGAGAAAGGATGTAGAAGACGAGAAGGAAGAAGAGTAGCCTTGGTAACTCTAGAAAGAAAGCTAAAGTCAACTGAAGTTAAGGAGATTTCCTGAGTTTCCATCATCTGCCTTGTCCATATAGCCTGACTTTACAAATGTTCTTGTTAAAAACAATCCAAATCAAATGCTTTGGATGCCCCTGCTTTCTGTAGTTGGCAAACTTTGAATGTTTCCCAGCTTAATGTTGTTGAAGATCCTCAGGCAAAAGGATTTTCAGAATAATCATGTGCTATTGGTAAATACACACTTATCTAGCTCCTTATGTAGTTCTCTTCCTCAACATCCTCTTCCCAAAGGGTGCTTCATCCTATCTAACAGCAAACTGGCATCCAGACAAGTAAGGCAATCTGCAGGAATGCAGTTTGCCTATGGGATAAATCAGGTTTTCTCCACTACCTGGCTTCTAAAGAGTATATATTTACAGAAAAAAATTATGTTGGGATGGCTTGTGATGGCTGCCAAGAAAATCCTTCTTCTGTTTAGTGGTAGAGAATCTGTCCCAGCATAGAAATATAGAATAGCTGGGGTTGGAAGGGACCTTTAAAGATCATCCAGTCCAAGCCCACTGCAATGAGCAGGGACACCTCTCACTAGATCAGGTTCCTCAGAGGCCCATCCAACCTGACCTTGAATATTTTCAGGGATAGAAGTATATTACTGATATTTCTTGCCAAATAAACTTGTAACACAAAACTACCTATGAATAAAAGAAATGGGAATATTCTTGCAATGCGGCCCTTCTGTCTCTAGGAACATCACAGCAAATGTGTAAAAAAAGGTTTGAGCGGCACAGAATTTAAACAGCCTTTTAAAAATCCACCTCAAGTTAAAGCTGAAAGATAATCCAATATTGTGTGGGCTTGAAAAGGTTGGACAGATATGAATTTAGCAAAGTGGTTCCCGCGCCAGGCTGTATCTCTCTAGGAACAGACCTGTAGGAAAAGTGTATTGGAGAAAGGACTGTCAGAGTTTTCAGAAGGTGATGGTGCAGAGGCAGATTCCCTTGCAGGGCCAGCTCCTGGGTCTACAGCAGGACACCTTCCACTTGGCAGAGGTTTGCATGGCACAGCCTGGGTGGGATCCCCTGCAGCAGACTTACTTTCTGGGTTTCTTCACTGGGGCTTTCTAGCCTGAAATGTTCCAGAATCTTCATTTCCTACAAAAATGTGGGAGCATTTGGGGAGATACCGAGTGTAGTACACTTGTGTGGCTCTCACCTGTCTTGAAATATGAATTGTTCTGTGACTAATGAACTCTTTAATTCCTGTAAATAAAAGATGGGAACAGATTTGCTAGTAGAAAGCGTCCCAGCTCAGCAGCTTTTCTCAGCCCCAGACAACTGCCATTTGCTTGCATTAGTTTCATAGATGTGTAAATATTGCAAAACATGAGGAGTTTAAATTTTCATGCTTTAATGTGAGGCTGTGGCTGCATTTTGGCAGGAGATTAGGCTGGGAGCTTGAGCACCAACCCTGGTAATTGATAAAAACATACAGGAGGGGTAGGGTGGGAGGCTTCCCACGGTGTCATTTGAGTTGATCAGCTGCACGGATGGAAATGTCCTTTACAGGTAGAAGGTAGAAACAGAAGCCTTTTGATTAAAACATTGGAGTGAAATTTTCTTTTTGAGCAGAGCAATGAGAGATGATGGTGGTGGTCTGAGCCCCTTTTCTCGCTCTATCAAAAAAAAAAAAAGGGCTAATGAGTCATATTTATTTTTCTTTCCTCTTTTATGTGATATCTTATTGATAGGAACCACTTTTTTTTACAAATCTCAGACACAGCAGAGAAATAACCTTGGTATGTTCCGACTAAGCCTCTTTCAGGAATAAGTACTACGCCCCCAGATAATGCCGGTGGTCTTTTCCTACATTAAATGAGTCTAAAGCTCCTCATTGCTATTTGTGCTGAGCTGGCCACCCTAAGCCCATCCACATGACTTCATTTAAGCAATTTAGAAAAATCCCCAGATTTGTAAGAGAACCCCTACATGTTTCATAGCCTGCTCGAAAGTAAGGGGGGCTTTCTGGGTGAGAACATTTTCTGTGGTCAGATTATGTTAGCGGCTGTGAGCACCTGGGTCTTTCAGTGTACGGTGTTTGATCACATGATTAGCCTTTTGTGAGCCAAAGAAAAATTTCCACATTGATGGTATTTTTTTGTGTAGTTTTTCTTTCCTAAATTGCTCACACAGTGCTCACAAGCCACACAGCCAAGCTGCATGTAGAGCAGACTTGCTCTTTGGTTCGTGGAGATATGAAATATGTAACTTGTATTTTGCATTCATAGCAGTCTGAAGGAAAGAGCGTATGCTTTTGCAAAGCATCTGAAGGTGTTTTTCAGCATCTTAATTTTGAGGTGTCTGGCTTCAGGGATTTTTAGAGAATTTCTTCTGTGAAAAATTTATCTGAGTAAGCAATAGGTTATGAGTACATTCAGGCAACTCCAGTCAGTAGTGACTTCAGCAATTCAGAGTCCAGAGGCAAGGAGAGCTGCAAGACCTGGCTTATGAGAAGGACTGAAACATTGGAAGCAGTAATAGGTGGACCCTGCTACATTCATTTCTTCACCACCATTTGGGATCTGAGAGGTTCAAGACCACTCTACTCTTTTTAAGGTGGGTTTATCACCCTTAAGTCAGTCAGCAGGATCTGCCTTGATCTATTTGGCAATCATGGTCTTGTCAGATGTAGGTATTCCCTAGTTGTAGGGGTTGCTTGCTATCCTCTGTAGTGACTAGGCAGGGCACTTGTATTGCATGTCCTGCATGGACAAAAATCATTCTTTTTCATCATGTTTTTACTGTATCCAGTAGTGGGAAGTGAAGAGCTCCAATACCATTTTATTTGCTTCAGTGATGACAGGTGGGAGGGACACTTACCCAGAAAGTGTGTTAACTGAGAGCAAACCTACATCAAGGTGGCAGTAGATGATGTGGAGTCGTCCATCAGTATGTGCACCAATCTTCCAGGCCTTTTGAAGAGCCGTGCACAAGGGGCTACACCTTGGTTTCCTGCAGCTGTGCTTAGTGACAAAAACCCCTGTGGGACCAGTGCTGGCTCTCTACATCCATCTGTGAATATTTTGGCATGGCACTGGCTCAGGGAATTCTCCTGGATTTGGCCTGTTATTAGCAGTTCTAAACCGATGATTGCTCACAAATCCTTTTTAATAGATACAGCGACTTGTGTGTGTGTTTAATCTAAAACCCGATTACTTGGGTTTTAGGCAGCAGGGATGAATTGCACCCAAAAATGGTTTTTTTGGGTTGCAAAAAGTGGTGCTCTCTGATTGGTTCCTAGTACTATTGCATTAGAAATACCTAGGGCTTGGCTGGCTGAGGACTGTGTATAACATGTACTGGTGCAGTGAACACAGCTCCTGGGGACTAAGATTGCTCTGCCGTGATTGTCACACCCCACTGCATACCTAAGTATGCAAAAAATCCCCTAAAAATGTACTGCCTGTCATGTCTTATTGCTTAACGATGTAGCCAGAGGCAGACCTGGCATTAAGGCCATTCTTTCCTCCCAGTGGGAAACGCATCTTTAATCCCATCAGGACAGATGCATTTAGAAACTGCAAAGGGAGCTGTCACTTCGCTCCCTTAATGAGTCCATTCTTCAATCGAGGTGGTTTCAACTCTGGGAGCTCAATGATAATGTTTGAATATGGGATATTTATAGTGTTAGTGCCAGGCTCTGAACAGCCTAATGGCTGAAGGCAGGCATCTCTGCTTTCATAAGCAGGATCAGGCAGGGGAGGGGTGGGTGGGATGGAGGGCTTCGGCTGAGCTTTGCAATTTAGACTGCCTCAAAAAAGGGGTCTGGAGAAGCTGACACCTTTTTAATTCCCCTTCCTTCTGGACAGGGCACTACTTAGCAAATCATGCCAGGCGAGGAGAAGGGAAAGAAAATAAAGGGTGTAAAAATTAGAGCAAGCTTAATGCTTGCTGTGGAAGCAAGGACTGCAGCACAGCATTGCGCTGACAGTGCTGGGGCTCAGCTGCCTCTGTCAGCAGCTCTGCCAGCTCCATTTGCTTTGCTTAGCTTGGCTTTGCTTGTCCTGTTTTGCCTGGACTATTCCTTTAAAGTAATAAGACTTGGCTGTGGCAGAATTACCAGACTGGTGGCACATATTGTTAGAGGAAAAGTCTCTTTCGTATAACAGTATCTTTTTTTATGCCCGTTCTTCCTATTGTCTGAACTCCTCAGTTTTCAGGAATTACTTAGGACTAAACAATGCTGCATACTGAGCCCAAACTGGAGCTCTTTTCATGTGTTTTCCATCAAGACTCCCGAGACCTGACACCAAATCCAGGCCCAGCTAGCTATGGATTGCTCCCAGGTCATCAAGGAGAGGGAAAAGTTTTCTTATACCTGTAAGCCACAAAAATGAACTTGTCTTGGCAATAAGGTTTCCACAGCCTTCTCCTGAGGTTGCTGAGGTTGCTTAAAGATGTCAGGGTAATAAAAGGTATTATCCACCTGCTCTCTGCAACTCCTGGCACTCAGCCATTCTTGCACACTTACCTCTTATTCGGCAAGCTGTGAAATGCTAAAAAAGTGTTGCTGTAAAGCTTTCAGATAAAATATTAATGAGTGGTTGAAAATTATCAGTGAAAAAATCCAACCACGGCTCTGCAAAGAGGAGAGATAGAGGTTTACCCAACACACAGCCTCTCTCACCAAGGGAAAGCTCTGCCAGTTGTCCTTCTTGCTACTATCAGCATTTTGAAAAAACAGAGTGATTTCTATGATACCCACAGGTTGGAGAGGAGGTTGCAAAGCTGCCAAAATACCAGCAGTGCTTAAAGTCAGTCTTGTAGATACTATCAATTTCTTTTAGTCAGGGAACACACTTGTGTTTTTCTCCTTTGGGATGCCAGTTGTAAATACGATGCTGAATGCAAAATGTGGAGACTTGACTGACCCTTAACCTGGATAAAATTGCTTTGGGGTATACTCAAATGGCAACATTTCCCATAGAATCATAGAACAGTGCTTCCTGCTACTTGTTTTGAAGAAAGGCTCAGGGCTTGGAAGTTTGTTCCTCCTTCTCCCTCCATGCCAGCTGATCCGCAGAACGGAATTTGAGTGTTTAGCCTTGCATGACAGGTAGTTACAAGGATCCTGCACTCATCTTGTTTTTAATCATTACACTGTCACAGTTAAAATAAATCTGTGTGTTTTTAGAGGAAGATCACTGTAAGTTTCCCCCCAGGAACTCTGACATACTTGGAAATGTATGAGAAAGATGTTTGTGCGTGTTTTCTCTTCATGCAGTTATTGCTTCGATCATGAGAGTGCTCGGGTATTATTTTTTAAAAATATATTTTCTTAGGCCTTGTTTTCTTAAAAAATAATTGTGTTCAGCAAAGCATCATCATATCAAAATTGTCTTCAGTCAACAGCCTTGCTCTTTAGTTCCTGTCCTCTTCCTGATCCAAGAAGGTTTTGCTGTTACTCATGCTGCAAATACATGACTCACAGGAAAAAAAAAAAATCATAAGGCCAAATCAAACCAATATTTTTTCATAAATAAAACAAGGCTGTGTGGAAGCTTGGCATCATCATTGATATTGCAAACAAATCTTGTTTATAATAATCAAATAGGCTGTTGTTGTTTCTGTGCCAATAACGGAGGCACTCAGGAGGACAGGGCACAGCAAACACCACCTGCATCTGCTCCTACTTGAGATGGGCTATTTTGGAGTCTAAATCAGTGTCTTTCACACTGCAGCTAATGTCATGAATTTCATTCCTCAAAGTGTTTGTACAAAGGTGTCCCATGAGTGATGTTGTTCTTACTGCGGAGATTTGGGCAGGCTTTGGCTTGGGGTTGTTCAGATCAGGCTCATGTGCTCTTTATTTCAGGGCTGCTGTCCTCCTTCCATGGTGGGATTCAAACCAGTCTTGCTGCGGAAGGGTTGGAGAAGGGTGAGATCTCATTCCTCAGTCGCTGAAACTCTGTGGGAGAAGACTGTGATGATCCCACTTCTGCCTGTCAGGGTTGTCTTTCTCCCCTTCTTGCCTGAGATCATGTCCTTGCTTCGGGTCCTCATGGTCTGGAAGCACTAGTGCTCCCCACCATCTTGGAGTTTTGGGGTTTCTAGTGCCAGATGCATTGAGCAGAAAGTCAGATCGGATGACCAGTGTTGTTGCTACTGCTTTATAAGTCAGGGGCAGTAAGCTCCAACAGAAACTT
>VXAY01004851.1:0-30618 GCA_013399855.1 Oxyruncus cristatus
TGCATTTTTACCCCGGAAAGAAATTCCTTACCTAAAGTCGATCGCTTTAGCAAGGAGGCGAACACCCCTGTTGGTTCTTGGCTAATTTTGCTGAATCTTTATTGCATCGATGGATAGGAGCAGAGACCAGCGAGAACAAGAATCTCAAAAGGAAACAGGCAAATTGCAAAGGTGGAGTGAGAGCGAGGGTTTATATAAGGTAGGGTACAGAAGGTGCTAGACCTTGGGTGGAGTTACACAAATACGGAATGGGTAGGTTGGGCTAGCTCTAAACATGGGTAAAAAGGGGTGGAACATTATAATTAAGGGGTGGTGACAAGCCAAATAAGGAACACCTGCATTGCAGGGCAAAACTGACCCGTGGGAAAATAGGAATAAACATTTTAAAATTATGAGGGTTAAAATATATGAAACTGGGGTACAAAATATTCAAACATGCATTAACAATGCTATTACACAGCATGCTTTAACTATAACAGTCCAAGAACAAGTAGAAGCTTGATAGCAATGAGGTGTCTCTTGTTTATGTATTCTACTTTTTGTATAATGCTTTTCTCCATCTGTTCCACTTTTCCTGAGGAATCTTGAAATCCCTGACACTTACCCTTTGTCTCTGCTGTGCACTTGGTGGGCCACTCTTGGCACTCCATGCATACAGACAGCTTCCTGTGCTGGCCCCTTTGGTCTGGGAGGAATCTTCATCCATGTTCAGTTTTTGCACTCAGACTGGGAACTCCAGGTCAGGGCTTCTGAAACCAAACAAGTCTATTTCCACCCAGGAAAAAAAGCCTTTACCCTTTTGGTCCTGGACCGGCCTGGATAGTCTATAGGCAGCAAGATCTTCACACGGTGTCTCTTTTTTTCTGGGAGGAATCCTTTTCCATATTCAGTTTTGGGAGATGGGCTGGCTTTTTTGGCTGTAGGATTCCTGCAAGCAAACAATATTCCTTTTCCTTAAGAAAGAATGCCCTTATCTTCATGGTTTCTGGTCAAGTTGTTGAACCAGGTTGTGCACTCCATAGGCAGCAAGAGCTCTCTCTCCCGGTATCTGAGTAGAGCAGCTCAGCCCAGCTGCCCTACAAGGCCTAATGAGGTGACGGGGTGGGTTGGGGGGAGCCTGTGTTTTTTCGAGGGAGATTTATGCTGCCTGGAAAAGCTCCTCCCAGCTTTGCCCAGCTGGCCTCCCAGTTCTAATCAGCTGCCAATTGGGTGAAGCTGAGGTCCTTTTTGGGAGATTTAAACTGCAGGGAGAAACAGCTCCCTCCTCAGCCCAGCTGCCTTGCAAGGCCCAATCAGCTGACCAGGGCTGGAGTCCAGGTTATTTCTGGGTGATTTAAACTAGTCCAGGGAGTGCAAGCGACCAGGAGCGTGGCAAACAGGAATAGGGAAAGGGAAGCTTGGCACGTTAAGGAGGGTGTGGCAGGACAGTTTGTGCAACTGGTCGTGCAGGCAGGGCGAGCAGGAGTGGCACAGCCACCCTCCAAGCTCTCTCTTGTGGCCTGTGAGGAACGTCTGTGGCTGTCTGTATTTTTGTGCAGTCGGATTGCCAGTTTAAGGGCAGGGCTTCAAAACCTGAATGACAGTTGTTCCAACATGGAAAGAAAGACCTAGCGCTCCATCTCTCCTGTGCTTTTGGTGGGCCATTCTGGGAACTCCATGGACAGCAAGACATTTCTGCTGGCACATTTTGTCGGGAAGGAATCTTCATCCATATTCAATCTTGGGATTCAGACTGGCAAATGCAGTGCAGAGGTTCTGACACCAAACAAATGTATTTCCACTCAGGAAAAAAAGCCCTTACCCTCTGTCTCTGCTGTGCAGTTGGTGGGCCACTCTTGGCACTCCATGCACACAGAGAGCTTCCTGTGCTGGCACCTTTGTTGTGGGAGGAATCTTCATCCCTATTCAATTTTGGGACTCAGACTGGCAACTCCAGGTCAGGTCTTCTGACACCAAACAAGTGCATTTTTACCCAGGAAAAAAAGCCTTTACCCTTTGTGTCTCCTGTGCAGTTGGTGGGCCACTCTTGGGCACATAGAGCCATTAGCTCCAGGTTCAAATTTAGAGAGAAGAAAACCATCACTTTAAATACTTGGGGGTGTTTTGCTTTCACCTACTTCTGATATATATTTAATGTTGTGGCAGGCTCAAAACAAATGAAAAAATTGTAAGATTCAAAAGATCTAGTGGGTAATATCTTGAAGAGATTAAGCTGTGATAGCCAGTTTTGTTAGCTCTCCTACTAATATACTGTGGGCAGCTGTATATATAGTTATTACAAATCATCATCTCCTTTGAATGGATAGATATGTAGATAGAATGGATAGATATGTAATCCTAGCACTTAATGTAATTTTCCTGGCAGCAAAATAAAACAAGGTGTTGAGGTCTCAAATTTAAGTTTCAAGCCAGCTGCTGTTTCTGGCTTTAATTTTCAGGTGTTCATCCTTGCAGATACCAAAATTATCTTCTGTGCTTGTATCTCTTTTTCTTTCATTTTCTTGCAAGGTACTTCTGCATTTCAGAGCTTCATTACTTCCACTTCTTATCAGTCACGTAACTTGAGTCTTGCATGGCATCAGGACTTAATACAGAATCTAGTTCTACTTGTCCCTGGACTCCTAATCCCTACAGTTTTTCAAAAAGCAGGCATTTTTCTTTGAAACCTGCCAGATCCTACAGAATTTTCACCCAGAAAGTTTCACTGTCCCAAGGGCTGCATAATGAACTGGGAAACAGAGTTGATGAAAGGCAGATATATCAGACATTCAGACTGGATATAATGAACTGCGATTCCAGTTCTTCATTGTACTTCTACCCCATGCAAGGAGCCTTTCATGCCATTGTCTGATCTCAGTGTCTCTCCACGAAGTGGTTTTGCTGTGTTTCAAAGCGTTTCCTTCACGTGCAACATTCGGTTGGCAATGAGGAGACTATCTTTGTCATCTCTTGTTCTGCCGTTCAACTGTGACGCAGGAGCATGAAGGCTGCATGTCTCCACCAGGAAACGCTACTGGGCAAGGACGGTAGTTGGAATAGAGACACAGGACTAAGTCCAGGGACCTCCAGATGGGAATGGTGTTCGGTAACTCATTGACATTTTTCCATTTGAGCCAAAGGGAGCATACAAAGGATCTGTCAGTCCACAGCAGGAAAGGAAATGCCTCTGTCAAATCTCCTCAAATGAAGGATGAACCTACATCTAAAACATTATCAGGGGACCAGGCCAAAACATGCATTCCACTAGCTGGTTTTATCCATTCAGCAGCCCCTAACCATGCTATCAAATTATACAATTACAAATGCCTGTTGTGATTCTTGCCAGATCATTTCCCATGGTAGGAATTAAGCACAAGCAGTTGTTCAATGACCTGAAAGCTCTTCATCACCCACCAGCCTTATCTCACATTTCCATAACTGCATGGTGCACAGAGACTGATTTGTGTTAACCCACCTTGCTTTTAAGCAGCTCAGAGCTGCAACTAAAAGTTTCCATGTTTTACTCTTTTTGCACATCTTATTCTATGTTGGCTTTGAAACTGGAGGCTGCAGGTCCTATGATAGTTTCTCTGTTTGGCCATAAATTAATTCTCTTTGATGGAGTATGCTTTGCTGTGTAATCTTTCAATGTTTTCTGAATTTCTGGTAGCCCCCCCCTTTCTTAGGAAAGGGGTTTAAAGACAAATATTAATCTACAGCATCCCATTATGTGTTTCAAGAGCTTGTTAAATATTTAAAGAGAGTTGTGCCTGTTCCAAGAACGTCCCAACTTACAAACATAAGAAGGATGATGTGCATGTTTTAACTTGGCAGAAAGGTGTCAATTTAAATTATGTTTGCCTTATTCAGAATAAAAGGGTCTATACTGTACAGGAGAGTGTGGAAATCCACTATATATTGAGGAGCTCATATTCTTTATTTGCTATATGAAAACCACCATTGAGACTCTTCTGAAATTCACTAAATTCAATAAAAACAACCCTCAGGACCCTCATGGCTTTTTAATCATACTTTTTTTTTTTTTTTTTTTTTTTCATTTTTGGCAGTGGCAATGGAGAGTACTTCCCCAAAACAAGATCTTATTTTTCTGGCTGCTGCAGTTTTGTCCTTTCACTTGACCATTTCCATGTCTCAGGTATCTGTGGCAGAATAGAGTAGCACCCACGAGAGGTGCATTTGTCTGCGTTGCACTTCTACCCAGAAGGACTGTGGGAGATACAAAACTGTTGAATATTTGCCACACTTAACTTCTGCTACATCAAAATTAAATCTCATTTATCAATCAAGTTGTCTGAATCTTGGTTACAGTTAGTGGATAGACACAGCTTCAGAATGATTTATCCTATTTATCTAAACATCTACCAAACTCAAGCTGGAAATCTCCTTCCTATTAGAGATTCCCTTCTTTCTGTGTGCACCAAACTTTTCTTTAAATGAGATATTTAGCTGAAATCTCCTTCTTAAGAATCTTAAAGCAAATTGGCATTTTACTTTATTTCCACCTGAATATCTAGCTTAACCTACAACACAGAGAAATGACACTGATGTTCAACATGGAGCTGGTAGTCCTGAGGGCTACAGTAACTCACTCCCTTGTTCTATAAATAAGACCAGAGGCAAGGCAGGGTAATTTATCTTTCCATTTGACAAGCACTGGTATTTTATAACTGGCAGAAGCTGAGGAAAATACTATTTGATTTGCATGATGAGCAACAGTGTTACTGGGGCTAACAAATTCATTTCAATAGAAGCACTCTGAGCTGAACAATACATTCATTAAAAGAGCAGTTTCCTGATTAGACAGTGGAGCAAATAGCTCTTTTTTCCCATTTTGCCATCAGAGCCGCTTTACATAGGCAATAACAGAGAGCAGGGCATATGTTTATCTGGCTGCCACTTGTTCTGTGGGTGTATGTACAATGACAGAACAGCTTTTCAATGCCGTGGTGGAGCGAAAGGGTGATGACACCAGATCTGTGCACCCATAAGTGTGCAGAAAACAAGTCTGACTGATTTTACAGACAGGACTAATGAATCAGGTCGGCTGGGTTTTTCACCCTTCCAAATTACTTGACAGGGTAATTTTAACAGCAAGACCATTACTAAAATTAAAGTGAATATGAGCAGGGTCTGAAGAAAGGACATTTCACTGGGCTGTTGTCCTTGCAACCATGACCTCAGCATTAGGTGATTTGCTCACAGTATCTTTTGTGGGGATTAAGCTGCAAAGAGACCTACGTGACTCACAGATTCCTTATCCAAGACTATAATAACCCTCACTTGAGCTGGAGATTACTTGCTCAAGATTACCTGTGCTCATAGAGCACAAGAGTCTTGTTTCATTTTGATGGGATGAAGACAGTCTGTTCATCTTTTGATGTATTTTATTATAAGGAGTAAGTAAGCAAACATAGACATAATTCACCATATTAATGAGATAATATCTGCATTTAATTAAGCTATTTAGAGGTGAACAACATCCTCATGAGTGGAAGTAGAGGGACAGGCACTGATTTCTTCCCTTTCGTAACCAGTGACTGGGCTTGAGCAAATGGCATGAAGCTGAGCCAGGGGAGGTTTAGGTTGGATAACAGGAGAAAGGTTTTCACCCAGAGGGTGGTTGAGCCATGGAACAGGCTCCCCAGGGAAATGGTCACAGCACCAAGCCTATCTGAGTTCAAGAAATGTTTGGACAATGCTCTCAGGAACATGGTGTGACTTTTGTGATGTCCTGCGCAGGGCCAAGAGTTGGACTCGTTGATCCTGATGGGTCCCTTCCACCTCAACATATTCTGTGATTCTATCATAAATAATGAATCTGAATAACAATGCCTAAAAAAAAAAAAAAAAAAAAAGAGACTGTTTTATGTTCAACTCGTTTTGGAAAAAAAATCAGAGAGTGGGTTTCTCATTATCTAAAACACTGAGAAGTAGCTGGACTAGCGCAGAGCATTTTTACGTTGTCCCACACAACATAATTGTCTCTAAATTGGAGAGAAATGGATTTCATAGATGGACCATTCAATGGATAAGGATTTGGCTGAATGGTTGCACTCAAAGAGTTGTGGTCAACATCTTGATGTCAAAGGGGAAAGCAGGGATGAGTAGCAATCCGCAGGGATCGGTATTAGGACTGTCACTGTTACACGTATTTGTAAGGAGCATGGACAGTGGGATTGAGTGCACCCTCATCAAGTCTGATGATGATACAAAGCTGTGTGGTTCAGTCAATATGCTGGAATGAAGGAATGCCATCCAGAGGAACCTTGACAGGCTTGAGAGGTGAGCCCGTCCAAACCTCGTGAAGTTCAACAAGGCCAAGTGCAAGGTGCTGCAAGCATAAACACAGGCTGGGTGGGGAATGGATTGACAGCAGACCTGAGGAGAAGGACTTGAGTGTGCTGGTTGACAAGAAGGTCAGCAAGACCTGGTAATGCATGCTTGATGCTCAAAATGCCAACCGTATCCTGGGCTGCAGTGTGGGCAGTGTGAGCAGCAGGTTGAGGGAGGGGATTCTGTCCCTCTACTCTGCTCTTGTGAGACCCCACCTGAGACCTCCAACTTCAGGAGGTCAAAGATGATCTCAGTTGCTAGAAACTGTTGGCTTTTTATCCACACTAATATATGCTTATTTCAAACCACTCTCTCAACGAAACATAGTGTTTAAAAAAATTACTGAAAATGAGTGAAAAAAAGCATGAAAATGTTCTACTCGGAATTGGTATAATCAGGAAGGGAAAGAATCAGATAATGGGTGAATTATTTCCCTTGCATAGAAACCTCGGAATGAGCTGTTTATTTAGAAGGACAAAGAAAGATTAAAAGCAGCAACAAAGTATGGAATGTGGAAGAAGAAAATAAAGGGATTAGAGAGACAGAGACTTTCTGTATGAAACTGCCAAAGAAGAGAACAGAATAGAAGGAAGAGAAATCGTAGCAGCAAATAAAAAGGAAAAGATTCAAAGGGAATTAAGGCCTCAGAACTAAGACCTCACAAAAGATTTTTTTTTTTTCTTAATTGAAAAAAAAGAAAGTAAAAAAAGGATAAAAAGCTGTTGGAAAGCGAAAATTGTACCATTGCCTCACCAAAAGAAATAAAAAAGAGCCAAAAGAGGACTGAGGATAAAACATTAGGGAGAGAGAGGAAAATTGTAAAAAAGTGGTAAAATATTGTCCACACTTTGCTGTACCTCCCATTTCCTTGTGGATGCCCATCATTTCTGTTGTTCCCAGTGTTGACCCAGGAACTGTAATGACCATTGCCATGGTTTTTTTTAGCAACTCTAACAGCACAGAGGCATTTTCAGTAGTTTGGAAGTGGGATAGCATTGTGCAATTATTTAAAAGAAACAGCATGACATGAGCAATTATAGATCTCCTTAATCTGATAGGAATCATTGACAAAATAATGGAATGACTAGTAAGGGATCCTGATTCATAAAGAAAGTAGAGTTTGCAGAAGAAAAGATTCATCAAACTGACTGGATATATTTTGACAGCACTGTGAAGTTAGACAGCAAAAGCAAAAGTGTTGATGTAACACATCTAGGTAGAAGGAAAACACATAACTTGGTGCCTGATGACTTCTTGATTAATCAAGTGAAATACCGTAAAATCAACAGGATAGATTGTAAATATTTTAAAAAATGCTTAAATAATAGTTCTAAAATATTCTTAGAAACAGACAAGGTTCCTGAGTGGCTGTCTCTACTGTCATCCCATAGGGCTGAGCTCACAGATCAGCACATTTAATATTTTTTCTCATATTTAAATAAATTAATCTTCCATCATAATCTTGAAAGATGCCTGTAAATCATGTTAATAAAGTTTTCAGGTATGCAAGATGAAGGAAAAGTAAAATAATGCCCAAGACCAGTCAGTGATAGAACATAATGCAATACAAAGTTCACCGTGAGTAGTCAAAAAACTGTAAAGGAACAAAATTTCTTAGAATATGTCCAAGCATAAAACTACACATCTCATAAAGGATACATAACATATTTGCAGAGTAATAGATCCTGTTGTAGGAAACTGATGAAAACTTGATGTTTATGGAGGAGAATTATAGTTCCCAATGTAAGAAGAGTGGTCAAAATAGTTACCATCTTCTTTAAATGTGCAACTGGCAATGTGCTGAATATGAGGATTTACATTCTCTCTTGCAATTACCAGTGAAGTGACTGTTATTGGAGTACCACATCTTGTTATAGACTGTCCTTTAAGATGGGAATTTAAAAGCCTGGAGAGGGTTCAGAGAATATTGAGAAAAATAATGGGTTAGATGCACACCTTAAGAGTTTAATCTACTTAGCTCACCAAAAAACATCTATGAGTGAGTTGTTTACAATCTATATGCTTGGGGAACAGATCAAAATTAGTAGCAATTTGGGATCTCTAGTAATTTTTTTTTCTTATGCTTCATCCAAAAGCAAGAAATATCTTCTTTCTTTTCAGTGTAACAAGGAAGACTCAGGCAGGAGCAAAAATGCTATTTTTAAAAACAGAAGCATTCAGTCACTGTAGCAATGTATCCAGGCAGGTAATACATTCTGCATCACTGAAAATGTACATAGGAATATTTGATTTTCCCCTCAAAGAGATATTCAAGCTCAAGGACAGCTACTGGATGTGAAGTGGGAATTAATAAAAAGCAATCCAATGGCCTGTGTTATGAGGAGGTCAGACTTGCAGACTGTGATGCGCTTTCCTGGCCCTGACATCTACTAAACCCACATAAACATATACTCTGGAAAAGCTTGACATAGCCACTAATGCCTCTCTGCTAAAAAAAGTCAGATGGTATAGATTTTTAAGTGTATAATACATGTATCATGCTATAGACTAAAGAAATGCAGTAAAAAATCTTATAGAAAAGTAAATAATAATAATAATAAAAAAAAAAGGTAGGAGCAATCTCCTTGTCCCTGTATCTCTCAAGTAATTTTAAAACATTAAAAGAAAAAAAAAGTTTTAACGCAAGGATATTTCTCAGACTTGGATTAGTAAAGAAGTTCTGAATTCAGGAGCAGTTCTGGAGGTGCAGCATGGACCTCATGCCCAGACAGGCTCTAATGGCCCATATATCTGTCAGAGTTTCTTGAAGATTGGATCCCACTTTGTCAGAGCCACATATACTCAAAACCCAGGGTAACACCAACACAACTGTAAAATTTGAAACAATAAATACTTCTTGAAACAAAGGGTCAGCATCAACACTGGTGCTGCAGGGAGAAAAATAGGAAAAATATTTGTATGGTATGAATAATGATAGTCTACATTGCTGGTTCCAAAACTTTGCTTTGAGACTTGGGATAGCCTTCCAAACTTATGATGACTTTGCAACTAGGGCAAGAGGGAAGTTTGAATGTTACTGACACTGAGAGGTAGTGCTGCTCTGCAGGGTTTCCTACTGTGTGTCAGTGAGGAATAAGGAAAAAGTATTCCCTGTGTTTGTATCCCTGTGCAGCAGTGGTTCTGACCTCCCTGGGTGGGCTCAAATGATGGGCCCTCCTACGCTGCCTTCCTCCTCTCTCCAGGGAAGGAAGAAACCACCATTATTTGCCAAGCACATCTTAGGCACAAACTGACTAAAATTTAATAATTGTAAGGGTTGTTCCGCAGTCAACCTTTCACCCTTCCAGGGAAGAGAGGTTTGGCTTCAGCTGTTAAATGGCTTCCCATGCCTGTGGCTTCTTCTGTTCTCTCCCACTAAAGACATGGCTCCAGCCTGCTTCACATCCAGCAGACTGGCAAGGTGGTTGGAGAGCAAGCAGATATTGTGCTAATGCATCCTGCAGAGACACAGTTTTCTGTTCATGTTTGCTGTTACATCATTTACTGTCGGGGATCAGAAAATCCCGCAAGAGAAATGGGAAGCTTGGAAAAAGGCACTCTACGGAAAGCAGAGCACCTAACGGAGACACAAGGCAGAAGAAATTGTTTCACACCAATATGGACTGTTTTAGTTATCACATAATGTTAATGAAAATTGTTAATGCATGCTTGTGATGGTTGTACCCCAGTTCATGAATATTTTCCCCTCAGTTTCAGGTATGCAAAATGAAGTATGAAAAGTTTATTCCCAATTTCCTATTGGTTTCCTAACCCCTGCAATGCAGCATTTTCTATGTTTGGCATGTTGCCACCCCTTCATTGTAATGTTCCCACCTTCCTTTCCCTAGTTTGGGGCTAGCCCTACCTCTTTTATCCTTATATGTTATGTACCAACCCAGTTTCTAGAACCTTCCTTTCCAACCCTATAAAAGTCCTTACCCTTGCTCCACTCTTTGGATTTGCTGGTTTCCCCAAGGGTTCTCTCTGGCCTCTAGCACCTCAGTGGAATCTCACACACTCCCTGAGGCTGCTGCCAACTACCAACAATAAAGGGCAGTAGCACTACTCGGTGAAGCTGTCAAGAGCCCTGTTGGCGAGTCTGTCTCCGTTTCTCCCGTCGCGACCGCCGATAATTTACTGAAGGTACTAAAAAGAATCGCCACACCTCTCTGTCTCTTGCAATAAGACATTATTCTACTTGCTGTTAGTATGTGTAGCAAGATGTCTTTTAAAAGGCTGCAGGAGGAATCAAGGATGCTATACAAGCTTTTCCCAGGGATCTGAAAGCCATTTGTATCATTATTTAGGCACTTCCAGTAGAGGTTGTTCACCTACAAAATCATTAAATTCAAGGAAGCCTTAACATGGCATAAAAGTTCCTGTAGTCAGCAGAAGGTATATCGATACGTACTCCATCTTTTAATCTCATAACTGGCGGTTGCTGCTACGATTTTGTGACATGTGATATTAGAAGAGGGGAAAATTGCCTAACTGAGGAAGATATATGCACTGATGCACTTTATCTCCAAGAAGTCCAGAGATGATCGAGCAAACCCAACTTCGTTCACAAGCTAAATTCCACTATGCCGCTGTGGAAGAGCCAGCTCTCTGGCCCACTAATACTATGCAAGAGACACTCAACTAATGTCTCACAAAATAAATCGTATAATTGCTAGTGCTTCATTAACAGTTCCCACTCTCAGTAGGTGTCATTCCTCATTTGTGTCCACTCACTGGTGTCTTCACAGACACACAGCTAGCAAGGTATTTCAGCATGAAAAAATAGAAAGGAGATGGAATTCAGAAAAAAGCCACCTGTGCTCTGTGTTGGTGCATCAAAGAAGATGCATCCCAGTTCATCATGCAGCTCTCTTGACAGTGCTGGCATACAAGCACATGAAAAGGAGGAAGGGACCATCTGACTTTTGGCAGCAGGCAGAATATTTCTTCTTTATTTTTTTTACATTTACCCATAAAATTTGGGAAAAAAAACAAAAAAACAAAACAAAAAAAAAAAAAAACAACAACTAAAAGGAAAACTTTCAGTTCACTGCTGTGAATCAGACCAGGAAACCAAATCCACAGTAGTCCTACTGAGTGCCCCATTCACTCAGACCTAAAACCAGTCTTTCACCAAATAGATGCATGCTAAAGCATTTATTAAAATATAACTGCTTCAGCAAAAATGACTGAAAGGGGGACTATCTGGCCTTGTTTTGTCAGCCACTTGGAGGTGGGAGAATTACAGGTCTTGAAAATGCATCACAAAAATTTCAGAACAGAAGGCTGCTGGCAGTCGTATCTCTAGTCTCTCACTCTTTGATTTGTTACTAGAAACGTTATCTTCAACCATGGCAATTCTTTCCTGAGGACACTTTCACTGAAATAGTCACATTCCTACACAGGAATTTACTTGAATTAAATCAGCATTCTCCTACAAAAAGCACTCTGTTAGGAAATGCTAACCCATTTTTACTAAGACTGTTTTTTTAAAGATTGATATTAAAGCTTTTTCTCCTGAGAGGAACCTCCTAGAAAGTAAAATTCTAGTGGAAATCAGGTGGATCCAGAAAACTACTAGCTTTAAAGAAATCTATAAAATGTATTTTCAAAAAGGACCCTGTATTTCCATTATACTGAGCTGAAACTATTTTATATCAAAAGAAAAGACTATTAAGCAAACCAAATAATTACAAAGTAACTCTAATACTTTACTAGATTTGCCTGGAAGATTTCTAATGCCACCTACTATTTGTCAGTGTATTCATTTTTGTATCTTTCTTTAGGACTCTGCTCATTCATTCCCTTATACCTGGGGATCCTGGAGCCACAGAGCTCCTGTGTTTTTGCTCTTCAGAAATCTTTCTAGGGAGCTTCTATGAAGTCACTGGCTTTTCAGAGCTGAGTTGAGTCCTGACAGGGTAAATAGCTAGACTTCTCATTTCAGCATGATATTTCTGTGCTATGCAAAAGTCACATTCTAGAATTTACTGCAGAATAGAAGTGACGGTTTTCATAAAACCTTTGGAAATACATCCCAGTCTTGACAGTATTAGTGATCTTGTGCATGTCATCAGTAAAGATGCTGTTTAATGTATCTTTGCTCTTGAGAATGGAGCAGTATTACTTTAAATGAACACTGGAAAAGGGTTCTGCCCCTCTGTGTAGATACTTGTGCAACCCTGAGGCTTATGGTTGATATTGTACAAAGGACGTGTCTTGCATGTATCAAACAATCGCTGCCTGCATGGTGGTTCAGGGGCTGTCAGAGATAATTCCCCTTAACCATCACGGCAGAACTTGAATTCAGCCCAGACGCTGGAGAAGGCTTTGGGTTTTATCATATAGTCTATAAATAATTTGTTCAAACACTGACACATCATCCATGCACAATAGGACGTGGGAGAGCTTCTCTTTGTCCCCTGTGTAGCAATGATTTCTCACACAATACGCCGATTGCGCAGCGTTTCAGGGGTGCTCTCAGGAAATGTCACTTGCTGTACTTAAATACGAAAGATGACGTGCTGGAATTGCCCATGCTTTTTCTACAGCAACCTCTCCACTCCTATGTCCCACTTTTCCAGGCAAAAACGGCCTTATACTTCTCAGTAATCCCTGATGTAATGTAGTGTAAAGACTTTCTATTGCAGAATACTGTACTGAATACTGAATGCTATCACTAGGTTTAAACATGCTGAAGCTCCACTGCCTAGTGAATTACTTAAAGGAAAAAGGGCTGTGAATTCTTCATATATAAACTCAATTCTTCCACTATTTCACTCTGTAGGTTTCAGCAAGCAACTTATTTAATGTTTTCACTGTGCTGTCTGTTAGGTAGAGCTGACAGTCTTAAAGACGTGTGGTGAAGTTAATTAGCAGTGTTTTGACAAAATAAAGTGCTTTTTCCAGTCTAAGTGTTATTATTAGAGTGTGTTGAAACTTCTGCATAAAAGCCATTTGCATTGGAAAATACAGTTTAGTCAAAAGAAACATTATTCCTATAAAGCAGTTGTCTTTTCTCTAGAGAATGTAACAAAACAGAAGAAAGTGGTCCCTTCCCTGTGCAAGGAAAAAAAAAGGGAAGAAATTCAGTGGTGTGAACTACAAAAGAGGTTTTGTCCCTACAGATCCTGCCTATGGATCATATGGGGTTCTGATCCTGCATCACACCTATAACCACCCTCATCAGAAGCAGTTACACAGACAAGCATCAGAGCCATCCATTGCAGGGAATGTGCCAGGAAAGAGCCTCAATTATTTGCATAAATGGAATGGAAGATTAAAGTTTGCCTTCCCCATCTCTGTGTGTGACTTAAGATATTTAAAGAAAAGGCTGGAGAAATTGTTTTCCATTTATTACATAAGTGTATTTGAAAGTCTGAGAAGCCTAAGCGAAAAAAGCAGTGTATCTCCAAACATGTGGCAATTTGTTACAGGAATTCCCTGTAACATAATTTTTCTGATTTTATGATGTAGCTATAGCTTATAAATTTCTTGTCCTAGTGTGGAAATAGGAAAAAAAAAATCAAAGCAAGTTATAAATGGATTTTCCACTGCTACAAAGTCTGCTAAAAGTTTGCCTTGGGCAGCCTTGAGTGGCTAATAATAGAAATGAGCTACTTCTCTCATTTATTTTTCAAACCTAGAGGCAAAAGTTGGATTCCCTTATGCTCCTCCTACCCTCACACTTTCTATTTTTATCTGCTTCAGTGAGACTGGAGGGGAATTACAATTTTTAGTGTGACAGGGCAACATTGCAAAGTCTTCTGACCAATGAATAGTTTGATTTCTGGTTAATCTTTTTAGTTTTATTCTGACTTCACATAGCTCTAACAGAGATAAAAGGGGGTTGGGTGTTAATTTTTTTATTTCATTTTATGATTTTTAGTGAAAATTCTTGCTGGAATATAAGTAGGAGAAGAAGAAAGTAAATTAAAAACTTTAAGAATGTTTCTCTGTTTCCCAAACAGCTCTAACTCAGCTTTTTCTGGCATATAAACTTCCAAATGAAAGAACCTGTTTTCAGCAAGAATTTGCTTCCAAGTTCTCCTCTTCGTAACAAATACATTTTCCAGTGGATAAAGGCAACAAATCAGTCATAGACATCATTATAACAATCTTTATGGGTTTTAAAAAATCTTTTCCCTCCAGCCTCAGAATTGTGGTGCTTCTTGAGTCAAATACACACAATCCTTCCTGTTCTTTCTCACAGGCTATGGCTGCTGAGCTGCTTATAAGATTTTTCAGTCTCCTCAAAAACCCCCCCAGTTTGTCTACAGCTTTTATAATTTATAACAATGCCCCAAAGAGAGCGTCATATTCTTACTGAATCCTCCACACTACTGTCAGGAGCCCATTAATTATTTTTTATTCATGCATCCCAGAATGATGATTCCTTTCTCTACCACAGCATCATTTTGTTGACTCCTGTTCAGTTCAGGATTCATTATAAGCCCTGTATTATTTTTTTCTGTCTAAACAGGATTTCTCCACTTCTGCTCATGCATTAATACTTCTTGAATATTGAGCACTTGTTTTTGTTGAATTTTTATGCTAATTTTAAGCTAATATCTCCAGCTAATTTTGTATTTGAATTCTGTCCTCCCAGGTGTTGACAACCTTTTGCAGCTTATCATTCACCTTCAATTTTGTAATCATGATGTCACTTTGGTTATGCAGCTTAATAAAAATATGGAATGCAGATTTAAACACAACCTTTCAGCTGAGAGGTAACAAGCCTTCCCAGCTGGGTTGTAAAGCGCTTAACTCTGATACTGATAACTGTTTTCAAACTTTTCTGTGTCCATCAGATAAGCCACATCATGTGGAATATGTTCTCTAGAATATTGCCATAAAGATAGCGTTTTGAGCTTTTTTTTTTTCTTTAAGAAACATCACTTTTACACTTTCTTATGTAAAAAATTCCTCTATTATATGTCATTTTCCAATACATCTATTTGGGATTTTCTTGGGACTTAATTTCTAGGAATATTCTATAATTCCACTTTGGGATAAAGGTAACATTTTTTGCAACTTCTATTATCACTAATACTCCTATACTGTAAGATCAACGGGTTAAAAAATTAGGTTTTGGAAGAGATTTTGAGACAAATCTTGTTATTTGTCAGTCTCAGAGGCTTTGCTTCCGCTGAGTTTTAGAAATTGTCTTACAGCTGTATTTAAGACCCCTAAAAATGGCTATAGGTAAATTATTTTGCATTGGACAGAGAGAAGCCATATTAAAGCATTATTTTCAAACATCCCTTAGACTGCAGGTTTATTCTTCACTGTTCCTCACCTCTTGCAGTCCTCTGCATCTTTGCAAACTCCATGTGCCTCTTCTAATCCAGCAACTTTCAGCTTGCACCCGCTAAGACAAATCCTTTGCTGGGAAAGATTGATAATGCTTTATTGCCTTCAGCGGAAGAAGACCTCTGTGTTGAACTGGCTGAAGATGCCTGACCCATTTCCTTTAACTTTTGAAAAATAGCACCCACACGTCTTCTTGCTGGGGCCAGAACCCACCTGCTCTATTGTACAATCTGTTCACTAGAGAAAGCAAAATACTGAGCAATTCTGATCATTGCTTTGCATAAAAGGAGCAAAGGAGAACACTACCTTTTTCATTTCTAATTGCAGTGTAGATCACCTGGTTTAGTGCCTCTAGCTGAATCTCCTAATTACCAAAATGTTTTAATCATTATGTACTTTTGAAGTGAACAAAATATTATGACAGCTGTTTCCAATACAATGAACAGCAGCTGAACTGAATAACCACTGCATGGAGCAAATCCCTTCAAGGACTTTGCATCTTTCATCATTCAGCTCTGTCCTTTATATCATGACTAGCTCAGGAGATTTTTCCCTCCTGCCAACTGCTGTTCTTCAGTTCCAGGGAACAAATGCTGGTGGGATTTGCAGACAGGTATGGTCACCTTCATACAATTGACTGGCTCGTAATTGCTGCCTGTCAGGGCTGCTGGGGTGGGGGGAATGCAGGGGGGTGAAGAAGACTGGGATTTGGACAAGCTGGAGGGAAGAGTGTTGCTGCTGCTGTTACCTAGTGGGGATCTTGGTTATCTTGGAGGGTTGTGTTAAAACTCGCAGGCAAATAAAGGAAAGAGGTCTCTCAAAAGAGAGGCAGAGCTCATGGCTGCACTGTGAGCACTGCTTTAAATATTGATAGGGTTCAGAGCAACAGCACTGGGCACCTTAGGTGTTTTATAGCTTAAAAAATTTACAAAGGAGTGATCCATGTCCCCTTATGCCAAAATCTGCTACATGATATGTCTGTTTTTACAACTCCACTCAGGCACTTGCTGATGGTATTAATATCTAAGTGTTTTCTTATAAGTGCTACTAAATGGCACATTTCATGACCAAAAAGGTAGGAAAGTTTGGGAGCTGTTGTTGCAGAGCTGTTCGTGGCGTACAAGCTGTGTGGATGAGGTAAAGAGCTTTTGATTCTTGCCTTAAATAGAAACTAAAGAATTTGTTTAATTGGCAAAACTGTGTTTCTGGCAGAAATCTAGTCACTTAATTGGGAGGTAAGGTACAGCTTGATGCACAGCCTGTGCACTGGATGTGCTTAACTGTACACATGTAAATAGAACTACTGAAGCCAATCCTGACATTGAGCTGTCTAGCACGCAGATATTCAGGGACTTGTTTCATTTTTCAGAAATACTTATAGGAAGCATTGGTGGAAATTGCTCAGTCGCTCTCGCTTTATAGCTATGAGTTAAGTCTGCATGTGCAGCTCCTTTTCAAGCCTCCTTATTCTGATTGCCTGATGTGGAATTGCTCCTTTTGTTTCTCTATAACTTGAGAACAGTAATTACACTGCACAGAATAACACTCTAACCACCACTGACGTTGTCTGAAATACGTTTTGTGCTTGTACTTGGACTAGAAGCCCGTAGTCAAAGCAGCTAATCTGGAAGATTGTTCCCCAATAGATTTTTACCACACAGTGTTTTACAAAGATGCCACTGAAAGGTCAAATACCACATAATTCTTCTCTAAACCCATCATTGCATCTTTTTTACTTTTACCAAGCACTTGCTCTGATCTAAGGGCTGCAAAGTCATAATGGTTTGGCTGTCAGTAAAGTACAAAAACCTGTTAAACATCATCTGTGTATTTCTTTACTGGGGGGAGTACACTATCTCCAAGCAGATGAAGGGAAAGAGGACCACTGACTCTTTGGTTTCACCCTTTCCCTAGCACCTGGAACAGGAAAATACTCTTGGCCTTTCCATGGGAAAGGGAAGATGGCTTTCCCAAACTCCTGTGCAGCAAAGACCTCTTCTTGTCCCTGTGTCTTTTTCATGATAAAAACAAAATCATGATCGGAGCTTAATCTTTCCAGTAAGCTGGAGTAAGCAATGAAGAAAAATAGCAAATTTTGAAAAAGGAAATGCTTTACTTTTAGAGAGTAAGTTGAATTACTTCATGTTTTCCACAGGCTGAAACTATGTGGGTCATCAGGACCTGTGCTTTGGTTGATACATGGCAACTTATTAACCCACTGTAATTCAGCAGCATATGGGGATGAAAGGGAAGGGAACAGGTGCCCTGGGAGCACTTGGAGGTCTCAGGAAATCGGGCTGGGCTGAAATTTGGTGCTATTAAGATCAATAATAAAAGTCCCAGTGACCTATCTGGAGCCAGGATTTCCTTCTGGTTATTCAAAATCAAAAACCTGTGAACCAAGATAGGCTTAATGTTAATGTTCACACTTTTACAAGGTTTATCTTATGAAAAGTTTGAACTGACTGGAAGTGTTGGCATGTTGTATTCCTCCTGACACTGGCCAGTGCCCAGGCCCCACTTCTGAGTGCATTACCTGCAAACTGCACGACTTGTCTTTACGCTATCCTACCATCTCTAAATTTTACTGACATTTGCTAAGCTCCACAAAGTATCTCCGAGAGCATTAGGGCTTTGGATTTTCTCTTTAGAAGCTGGATAAGGTGAGAAACATAAATGTCCTGATTCAGACAGAAAATGAGTCGTCTGCAGAGCCTGGGGTAGAAATCAGGTCTGGGAAGTCTTGCTGCCCCCCTTACTCAATCTCACTATGTTTTCACCTAGCGGAAAAAAATGCCTTTTGAAGTCGTCTGTGGAATTTTTTCGTTTGCACTATATTTGTCATCTGGCAATTTAAACAAGAATGCTCTTGCAGAGAAGGTTATTAGACTATTAGGGAATAGGTCAAAGAGTAAATTTTGTCAGAGAATATGTTTGGAGACTTTTTTATTATTATTTCTGCAGCAGATTCTTGAAATTCCCAGACACTCAATTTTCCTCCCTCTGCCAGATACCCAGAAGCTTCTGACCCAGATGCAGAATTGCAGACCCCCAAGGGTAGGCACAGAGAAGTGTTTCTGAACCAGTTCATTTTGTAGCTACTTGAAAAATGTGTAACAGCTATCTAAGCAAATCAGTGCTTGCTATCTACTGCTTGCTAAATGAAGCACAACTACAGAGTTAAGCCCCTTGAAATGTCAACACAGAATCTCACTGAAGAAATGTAGTGGTTTTCTGACTGATCCATCTATGTATTTTCTTAGAACTGCTTTGGTAGGACCTTTTTTGGGGGAAAATTACTTTCCCGAAACCAGTCCTAAGTAAAACACTGTTGACTGGCATTTTCAAAATAGCATTTAATGCTGAAGCTCTTGGAAAGAAAAAATAAAATCTATGTGCCTTTCTTAAATTCTCACTGCTCTTTACAAGAGCACAACACTTATATCCTGTTAAGAGATCTCTTACTACAGTAAAATCTACTCTGCTTAATTCATTTATCCTAGAGCACGTTGCACAGGATTGTGTCCAGACATTTCCTGAGTGTCAATGAAGAAGATATCATGACATCCCTTGGCAATCTGTTCCATTTTTTGTTTTCTGTTGTTGTTTTAGAATAAGCCATTGGATTTGAGTGAATGACATGTAAAATGCCTAAACAGACAACGTGTGAACCCCAGAAGGCAGATAACAGTGGAGATAGAATTTACAGACAGCAACAAAACATAGGTGATTTTCTCACAGGTGCTCACACTCTGACTCTTATTGACTTCAGTTAGGGTTTGTGGGTGTTCAGAGTTTCTGAAATCCATCCTCACATGTTCATGGGCTGGGGATTGCAGCACCAGCTCAGCTCAGAATAGATCTCCGGAGGTCTGACTCATGGTCTCTTGCTCTAATTGCCAGACGTTGCAGAGTGTGCAGGGAAATTACTATTGTTATTCAGAAAAGGGTATTTAACTGTATATACAGATCCATATGCTTGTCTAGTGTAAATTGCAGTAATTCTATTGAATTGTACCATCTGATAATCTTATCTTTATATTTTAGTAACAATCCACATAAAATTCTGACTTTTTAAAAGAAATTAAGCTTGCTGGTTATTGGTTTATAATTCCCTCTCCCATCACTCCTAAATGTCCAACCACAGTAATGATATATAAATAGACTTACCATCATGCTTTCCTAATTAATACCTGTCTTTTGAAATTAATTCACAGGTATGATCACAATCCTTTCTTGATGCTGCAGCTAATAATTATCACCAGGAAGTAATGAGTGTGTGAGCAGGGGTGATTAGAAAGGGTATTGAATTTTGGGTTTTTTTTATATCTTGTATGTGGATTCACTGTTTAAACCATAAACAGTGTTTGAGGAGAGCATTCTAGCTTATTAGGAGCACACACATCTTCCTAGTAGTAGTTCTTTAAGTATATGGATAGATATTTGCTGTAATTGATAGAAATAAGGACTGATGCACTGAAGGGCACTCTGTAGATAAAAGTCCACAAATCATAACCACTAGTTTGTATTTCCCATAGCTCAAAAAAATACATACAGCTATTAATTGCTTATAATAAAATATGGATGTTTCTCCTTTTTCTTGGATGTTTTTGGTGTGGTTCTTATTTCAAAATAACAATCCAACTGCCTATTTTCCTCTAAGACAAAAACTAGGTTATTTTGTGCAACTGGAAAGCAGATGCTTGCTAATGACATAATGCAGATCACTGTTGCATTCAGTACATTTTTTTTTTTTTTTGCTCGACTTAGTCCTGGAAACTTGGAGTAATAAACTAAATTTTTAACAACTCTCTGTAGCAAACACAAGCATAAGAAACTGCTCTGCAAGCACATTCTGATTAACAAATTACTGCCACTTCTTCCCTCTTCCTCACATGGACATCTTCAGCACAGATTGCACAGAGGGCAGTTGAAACAGCTGTGGAAGAAAAATCACACTCATTCCAAAGAGGCCAAATGTTGAAGTGAGGCCACTTTAATCCTGGGTGAAAATGTGGCTCAAATAGCAGGTGACCAGCATTGTTTCCACAGGGTATGTTTTACTGCTGTTGGCTTTCCCTTTTTCATATCAGCTTTAGTGTGCAAGTATATCCACACTTTTTTTTCTGCCCCTCTATTACGCAACAAAAAAGCAAGATGTACTCTCTGCTGGCAGTTGCTCTGAGAACTGCACTTACATACTGTTATTTACAGCAAAGTCAAAGCTGGAGTGCAATATCTGCTTCTTTATTTCAGATGGAAGACCTGGCTTGGACAAAAATAAAGAACAGGCTGATTTCTTTGTCATAACAAACCAAAACTGAATCTAATGTTGAGGAAAGCTAAAATACATAAATTTTAAATCTCGCTAAACCTGACCAAAAATAAATTCCTGACAATTATATTTTGGCTAACAAAAAACATTTGTGTGTGTCTGTGTGTTAAGAATAATTCTTCTTTGAACTTTTGTTACCAGTTGTTTTTCTTCTTGTTACTTATTCCTGATGAAGGAATGCAAGGACTTTTAAATCTCTCTGGAAAGACAATAAATTAAAGATAGTTTAAGCAAAATTTCATAACCATCTCGTCTTCTGCAAACCTTTTAGCAAGTTTTACTTATTCACAATGTTCAGGCAAACAGCCTCATGTTTTTCAGCAGTAATCAGAATGAAGCCTCCATGCCCTTTTGGAATTCAGGCCACAATCTCTTCAGAAGCACAGAATGCGATCTGGGTGCCTGAGTAGGACCTCTGGGCTCCAGCTACCACTCTAGAAAGGGCAGTCTCACACAGGTTTTGTGTCATGACTGTCAGCCTTGTGGACATGCCTCCAACAGCACAGGATGAGAGGCCTGTGTCTGGGCACCAGAATTGTTCTCAAGGTGTCCAGACACCAACTGTTACTAATATCCCCTCCAGGGATGGGGTTGTGATGTTCCATTTTTTCATCCCCGCCTTTAGTGTTCTCCACAGTTCTTTGATCTGTTGTCCTGGTGCTTTTATGACATTTGCTTTTGACCTGTAGAATTTTCACTTCAATCCTAGCCTCAAATAGTTTTCTGTAAAAGACCTCTCTAGATTCGTTGTTTGACTTGTACAAGCCTTTGCTGGTCACTTCTACAGCTTGATCCTGCAGGACAAAAGCTGGCTTCTAGTTGTAGATAGTTTTTGTTTTGATGTATCTTGGATATATATAAAAAATAAAAAATTGGAGTTCAATCCTTCAGCATTGGGCTGAATGTTCAAGCTCAGTAAATTTGTTTTTTTCTCTTTGTTAATCTTGCCCTCAGGGTTCAGCCTATCACCACCTAACAAGCAGTCTTCAATCCCTTATATAACTCCTGAAAACCTTTGCTTTGACTAGGGTATTGAAAGTGCTGTGGTCTGAAAGCAGATGAATAACCAGGCTCTCCAGTGGTGACATTGACTCCCTCCGTGACCTTGGAGAAGTCATTTGGATCAGAGTGTCCTTTGATTCACAAGCATTTAGGTTGTAGGAAACAAGGCTAGTGGCCCACGTGTGTCTGTCAAGAACAAGTTGTGTGGAGAAAATGAGCCATAACTTACTGTGACAAGGCACAGGGTTTTGTTTAAAGGAAAAGTGAAAGGTACCTTTGAGTCTGGTAGGAATTTCAGGCAGACAGTCTAGACTGCAGACAAGTTTGAAAGTTCATGTACAGCTGTACTTTCAGAGTAATTACCAGGTAGGTTTCTGCAGAAATCTCTCCTTAATCTAGTATCCATCCCTATCTTTATTCACATGCAAAGTGGTGGCATAGAGCTTGTGCACTGAAGGAGGACAGCAAATTAGGGAGACCTGTGAGCACAGAGAGGATGGGTAAAATTCAGAATGTTTTTGGCTGATTGGAGAAAAGTTATGTGGTTCATCAGGGCCAAATACAATCACCTGCACTTGGGAGTAATTGCCTGCCAAAATGCAGAGTGGGGCATGAGTGGCTGGAAAATCATGTTTTATTAACCTGGGATGTGGAGGGGAACTCAACCTTTATGCCAGTTAACAATGTTGCAAAAAGGGCAAGTACTGTAAGAAAATATGTAAAAAAAAATACAGGCTACAAGCCACCTGAGATATTCCTTCTTTTAGTGCTCAGTTGGTTCATGAATTCATTTTCAGGCAAAGGACATGAAAAAAAAAAAGTACAGGATGGTCAGAGTCTGAATAGCATTGATATTCTAATTGATTGAAGTGACAGAGTGTAATGAATAGATCCTTATAGAATTTCAGCTTCATCTCCTGGTGGATAATTTGGATGCTTTCAACAATTAGCAGATCTTGGAAGGAGTAAAGTAAATTCTCTGAATCTGCCTGCTCTCCATCATAGGCCCTTTGGACTTTTCAAAAATATATAATTGATAGAGTTGGGGAAAAGGAAAAATTCCACTTAAGAAACATTCACAATCCTTTTTAAGCAGATGTACAACTGCTTTACAAGAGGGAAAGGGGAGTAATAACATCATTTATTAACATTTTCTTTTGATATGTATGTTAGTTTTCACAACTAGAGCTGATTGGTTTGAAGTGTGACTCTGGTCTCTGGCACCACAGGGGCTCAATGTTTCTTGTCTTTCTTTAGCTCTTAGAGCAAATTTGAAAGGGAATGAAAAAATAAATAAACAAATAGAGAAATTACCTGTCAGTCATATGAATTCATTTTCAGTCAAGGCTGTCTCTTTTATTTCTTTCTGGCACATTATTACTGTTATCACTATAACTGTCATTCTTCATCATGCTTCTTATTTTACTTCATAATTGCCCTGAAAAGTATTCAGTGTTTTGCAAGAAATCCTTTTCTTTTGCCATTTCTCATCATGTACAGCTATCTTGACCTCTGGCTGATGCATAGCAAATGAAGTCAAGATGTAACCTCAGGAAAACCTTATGATAATGTCATAAGAGCAATGCAGTTCTAGCAGATATCTAGCAGAAATGGAAGAGTCACCTTCCTTGGCCAAAAAAAATAGGCAAGATGGCTTCAGAAAGAAGGTGTAGAGAACTCTTAGAGAAAGGGTAGCATTAGTACTTGTATTGCCTTTGCTGTTATCATGAGGCTTACACTTGAACTGAAGACCAAACATCCTAATAGTCACGAGGTCTTTGTGTGGTTTGTGTAAAAAGAGCAACAATTGGATGAGGCAGAGGCCTTTCTTGTCATTCCCCATGGCACTTCACTGATAAGACCCCGGATGTGAAAGTATAGGAAAACAGTGGGTCTTGACAAGTGCCAGAGATTTTCTGTGTGTCACTGACCAACTCATCTTGTGAGGTTGCAGAACTAAACAGTAGTGCAAAAGGGAAGAAATTTTTGAAGCAAAAAAAACTGAAAAAAAAAAAAAAAAGAGTAAAAATCTAAGGATATTCAGATGCTTACTTTCCATGTGGTGCTTAATTACCTCTGAGAAAGTACTTGAAATCCCTATTGTGTTTCTTCAAATCAAAATCCCCTGAAACTGAGAAACTTTGCAATTTCTCATGGATCCTCTGAACCATGCATTTAAGGAGCTTATTCTAGACCTTATTCAAAGAAGAATATTACAAAGTATCTTGATTCTCTGAGAGGGTAGGCAGAGATACAGTACAAATGTATTTTCAGTTCTCCTCGTAAAACCAGAACCCCTTTTCTTCCCATTACTGAGATTATAACTTGCTTCTTTTATGCAATAAATTCAAACAAAGCTGAATACATATAATCAAAAGTATTAGTAGGTCTCTGCTAAAGTTGATAGAGGAATTGCTAGATGAAAGATGAATTAAAAGTTTGTATTGAGTACTGAGGAAGAGCTTAAGACCATTAGCTCCCAGACAGTCGTTATGAAGCTCTTCTGAGCTGTCAGTACCAACAATTTGAGAACAAAGGTTTTAATCTACAATTCTTTTTGAAATGAAAATTTAAAAAGAACAAGAACTTTTGTTAGCGCTAACAGGCATGAAACTGGAATAGCACTAGGTCAGTGCACCTTGTGATTTCTAGTGTTAGCATTTTTGGCTGATACCAAGGTCTTGGCTGATACCATCCTGGATTCAGATGGAAGTGCCTGTTCCTGGTGCTGATAGTGCAGTACAGTGCTGGGGGTGGTAGGGGTAGCTGCTGCACTGTAAGACAAATTGTTCAGAGGACATATTAAATTAAAGATTTGTTTGGTTGCCCATGTGGAAATTAAAGATCCCCTGGCAAGTTTTAGAAAGAGTGGAAGATAAACCAAGCAATGATTTGCCTTCAGAGCCACTGGCCTATTCAAGCATCAAACTCATTACTTTATAAAGCTTGTGGGAATATCTGTACAGAGCATGAAATGCACTAATCCATCCGTTTCTTCTTTTTTTTATTACCTGGAACTGTGTAGGTTACACAATCTCTCAACTCAGTCCCTTTGCTTAGCTTGATTTCTGTCTGAGCAGACTGGAGCCCTGCTAGCATTGCCAATTCAAAGTGTCACTGGAGCACAGAGGGGTTTTTCGGGCTGAACCAACAGTTTTGCAGACATACTTGTCTCATCTCTCTCCCCGTGTTTGTGATCCCAGAGGATCCCAGAGCAGTGATATCCTCCATAATCACAGCCGCACTCTCAGGACTGTCCTGTCCCACACACTCCTCCAGACCTGAAGTGCTGGCAGGTGTTCTAGAGACACTCACCACTAGTTTCAACTGCAGATGCTGAATACAAACCAGGTGGCTTAATTTTCTATTGATTTAACTTCAGGGCACCTAACCAAGAGAGGTTGAAGCCTCAAAACTGAGATAAGATTACCTTGACCCTCTATGAGAAAATAATTTCTTTATTTTGTTAATCAATTCCCATTTTCTGGGACAGGTAAGCTCTTCATGATTTTGTCGTTACTTTTACATTACTTTTACATTATTTTTTTCCTTTTCTGATAATCTGATATTGTTATCCGAGTACCATTTCCAGCCTATCAACATATTTCACTTTCACAATAAAAGATTTGATATTGAGTGGCTATGGTGTGTGTATATAAAAGGTACATGAAGAAGCAACTTACAGACACACCTGTGGTCGTAGTAGAAATCAGGTAGCAACGGATTACAACTTGGAAATGGAGGCAGGTTGCATCCTGTGGACCCGTGAAGGCTCCAGGCAGATGAAATAACCCTTGAGGGACAGAGAAGTCGTGACAGCACACTTGCATTCTTTGGTACATGCGTTAACACATAAAGGCAGATGTGAATTATCTCAGGGCACAGGTTGAAAAACAGGCTTGCTTGGGAAAGCAAATGGCAGAGCCGACTGTGAAGGATCCTGAATTCTGATCCTCACAAAGTCCACTTTGATTTTGTGGGTTACTTCTAAGTATGAATCTATTGTGTATGTGGAAAGTCAGTGATTTTATTCTTTACCTCCTAAATTATGGAGATAGCTTTTGAACAATTTTCGGACAAGTTTTAATTTTATAATGCACCCCTTGAATTTTGACCGACAGAGGAATATGTAGCCATTCAAAGTTAGACAACATTAAAGCACCTGAAAATTTTCATGATAAAGAAGCATGGGAGTTGAAAGAAAATATTCATATAAGTTAATTAAATCAAGAAAAGTATGAAAATGAGAAAACAATTAATGAAATCATCAGTATCAGAGAAGCACTGTAAAAATAAAACTTTAGAAGACACAAAAATTTAATACATGATGTATGGGTAGAGTTTTCTTAGAATGGAGCGATAACAACTGTACTCTTCTCTAGATCATATCTTTATGAATGTAAATCAGAAAATCTTCTTTGGCTGTAACTGAACTATAGTTATTTACTGCAACTGACAGTCTGTTCCTAATACTTTTTGAAGCAAGCTAAGTATAACTTATGAAACAAAATGCAATGATAGGTTGTATCTATGCACAGTTTTATGAGTTTGACATTTTGTGAAAGTTTTGCTTCTGAAAGATCCAGCCAAAGGGTCCCTGACAATAACTGTGTCCTCAGGATTGTCTAAATTGTTCCCATCACGTAAGAAATGACATGCAACTGTTTATTGTATTGGGTTGACCCAGGAAGGCACTATTTGGATACCTTAAGAGTGAAAGCAGTAATCCTAACCACTGACTTCCCCGGCATCAGATGTGATTTACACTGCTGAATGGGAAGCTGGAATCACTGGCAACATTCCAGGAAATAAAGAGCAGGAGAAAGCAATGCCTTTTACACAAGACCCAGCATGTATTGCAGAGAAACAAAAGCATTGTTAATATTTTTGTTCCATGTTTACACTTACTGGAGAGGCTGAAGAGTTGTGGCAGAAGTGACCTGTATTTTTGTAAGCTAAGAGAAGAAATTTCAGGGGACTCTCCCCCTTAAATATCTTCTGGGCCCAAAGAAGTTTGACAAAGCTTGAATCCCACTACATTCTGTATGAGAAGAATGCCTGTAGAGTAACTGTGGGGAGGCAGTCTTCATACATATTAGAATGTTGTAGCATACTTGTAGAAATAATAAGATTTCTTGATGTGTGTTTATTTCCCACTGGTACAGTATGTTGTGTTATGATAGCTTTGCAGTCACAGTGTGCTTGTTCTGGCTGAAGAAACACATTCATTATAAGCTCTTCTTTTCAGATGCTTATAAATTTCTGGAAAAGACTCATTCTTTGGCCTGGCATTTCCTTTGTTCCTGGCAGACAAAAGGTGCTGATTGTTTTCGCTCTTTCTGTTCCATATTCGTTAAACAGTTTTGTTGCTTTCAGGTCAACAATCAAATAAACCCCATCCAGTAGTCTATCATATATTCACATAATATTTTTACCTGTAGGTAATTAAAAATGTACAGTATTTTAATAAGTTTTGTTTTAAGTGGACGTAATCACTGTCTTGTGGAAATCTGAAGAAAATTGAAACAAAGCTTGTAGTGATCAGAAAACTCTCATGCTAAATGTCATATTAACTTCACAGAATCCAGCATTCAGCCAGTTTCAGTCTTCTTTCAAGTCATAAGCGTGACATTTCCATTTTTACAGATAACAAATTTTGTTGACTTAAATGAGTCGAGAATTTAGCTTATAATCCCTACTAGATTTTTTTTTTTTTTTCCTGAACAGATTTTTGAGGCTGAGTACGGCTTTCAAGGTTTGGCTCGCTTGGCTATTATTCATCTATCTTCACTTGCTACAGTGCTAAAATCCTGATTTCCAATACGTGCTTTGTGTGCCTGCCACCACTGACACGTCTGGAGCATCACTCTCCGAAGCACAACAGCAGTTGTTTAAGAGGTGTCATTTAGCCTGTCCTAATATTAACAGCTCTTGACCTTCTGCACACAGCCATCCTTCCTCTGAAGCCCCGCCAGGATGTTTAGATGAAAGCGTGATTATCATAGCTTTTGCTCCAATCAACTTTTTCACGCTTCATGGCTCTGCATCCTGCAACACACCACAGTCTACACTATATGCGTGTGCCTGCCTCAGGCTTGAGCTGCACATTCAGCAGCAAAAGGGAAGAAGAAAAAAGTCTGGCAGATTCACTTGCTTCACCATATCAATTCAAGGCTAATCTGCCAATTTCTCCATGCTGCTGCTGCGAACTGAGCCATGTTTATTAAAGCTGGTGGAAATAAATAGATTGAAGACCAGCAGAGAATGCCAGACCAAACCAAAACCTGCACCCCAGTTTTGAAAGCTTCTGTGTTTTTACCCCAGAAAAGCAGGGATGTATATAGTTCGGATTACCCCATCCATGAAATTTTAAACAGCAAATGTCATTGCCTTGTCCATTGTACTTGCTCATGAAATCTTAGGGGAAAGATTTATATTCAAATATATACAGTCATGCCTTTTCAAAGACATTAGACGTTTATTTTTTAACACGGGTTTCTGAATTACACTTCTATTTAAATATGCTAACTCTCTTGCTTCATGAAATGTGCTGAAGTATTAAATTTTCTACATAAATTCAGGGGTACTTCTACAGCTGGCATGAATTGTCATACCTTTTCTGAAGTGAAAGAGACTATGATAATTTACAGCAGCTATTCTATAAATATCAGTAGTACCTTTCAAAACAATGTTCCCTGGCCCGGATTTATAGTTACCTTGGGAACAATTACTCCATATTGTATATTTAGATTCTCATTGTCACATCTTTGCTGGTACTGAATCCCAGCAGTCATTCCCAGAGCAAAATGCCCCGCATGTAACGTGATGGCAGACACACTCCCGCAGCACAATGAGCAACAAAATAGGGGGAAATTACACAATTATTTAGAAAAGGCAGTGAGGGTCTGGTTTATAAGGAGAGAATCTGCACAATTATAGTAAGCAGATGTTTTACTATTGACTTTAGTGGAATGTGTTCCTTGTTGTGGAAGATCTGAGGGTTTAATGTCTTGATCAATATAACAGCACAAAAGGAGTCAAAGACAAGTCAGAATAAAAACAGACTGATGTATTGTAGGAGAATAATATCATGGATGCAATACACTCAGGGAAGGAATAAAGGGATGCTATCTCTTATTCCTTCCTGCCTTCTGGCATCAGAGCTCAGATCCACAAACCTGGTCTGACCACAGTGTTTGAAATGATAACAAGGCTGAATATTAATTTCAAAGAGTTACTTTGAGAAAGCTTCTGCCATTTGTGAAGTCCAGGAATCTGAAAAATGTATGTATCTTTGCAATGTGCATGGAGATTCACCTGCAGGATTTTGTCTAACAAAGAGAGAGGCTGACCATACAAAAAAATGCAATATATGGCAATCTTCTGGTGCAGAGCAAGAATGGAATAACCACTAACCTATAGCAGGTGAATGGGAACTAGGACTTTAGAGCCTGCTCTACTCTTCAATTGACTAAACCTCTCTTTGCACCTGACAGCCATGTGACAGCATCTTGAATTTCATTGATCTACCTACTGTGTATCATCAAGTTCCACCATGAGACAGATATATATTAAGTACTTGGGAGTTACTGATCTTGAATCTCCTGGAATTGGAAAGTTCTCACACAAAATTGGACCCATATTTACTGTATGGAGCTTTGTTGTCTCTGGATGGCAGCTGTATCCTCACGGTCTTGCTGTACGAGTTGTCTGAATCAAGAATACCTCAAATGTCCAAAATACACTTCAGATATATTTCGTTATTCCAGTACAGACAGAGCCCAAAAGCTCAAAGGAAGAAATCACTCTGCCACAGGTATAACAGGTTTTTAAGGTTTCGTTGTTTGGTTGTGGTTGTACCCAGGGAGGTAGGGGACAAAGATGATGGAGCTGTCATAATCAAATCCTGTCTGAAAAATCAGTCTTATGTATCCCCAGGATATAATCTCTGAGTTTCAGTTTGTTTGTTTGTTTGTTCATTCATTTTTCCAATGCTATTAAATTTAATTTTTTAACTGTTTATTTCTATCAAATACATAGGAGTAGCTTCTCTTCTTTGACCAAATCATGCCTGGTGTATAGCTATTCAACTATCAGAGTAAGTTAGCTTGATAATAGGGTCTTCTAGAGATGGGGAAAATGTGTTTGGAACCTGAATTTTCAGGTTTTCTATCTCTGTTTTAAATGCAGTGGAAACTAAAGGTAACTGATCTATCACTAGATCAGTGCAACTTTAGATGACATATCAGGTCTCTGGTCCCTTTCTTTGTTTTAACATAGATTTTCAGAGGACATGTGGATATCATCACTAAACTAATAGCTTCAGGGTTTCTTGTAGGTAGTGTAAAAGTGATTATAGTTCATTGCCAACTTCTGATTAAGGTGAGTTATGCTCGTAAAGCTCTCTAATCAAATGAGCTATTTGTGCTTCACAAGGGCTAAGGTAATGTTCCTTGACTGTGGATCCCCTCAGGAAGTAGAGGAGTATAAAAAACCATTTCCTATTGCCACAGCAGTAACTTTTGGTGCTGAAGCACACGGATAAGAAATGGACTTTGTCCTCTCTCCAGGTCCCATTTGACTCTAGAGGTCTAGGATTAAAAATCCAATCTAGAACTGCTATTAAAAAAAAAAAA
>VXAY01004851.1:30635-52776 GCA_013399855.1 Oxyruncus cristatus
AAAAAAAAGGAAGCAGAGTCTCGTGGACTCTGTTTTTGGTATATCATTTTCAAACACTGCCCACCCCCCTGGCTCCCCGTAAGGACAGTGAGAGGTGTGTGTCTGAGCTTGAAAGGAAAGCGCTGTGGGTTTTGTTACTAAAGAAAACAACTCATAACTTTTCCAACGATCCTATTTTTGAAGAGATGCTGAATAGATCATCCACATCTGTGATGATCATGGCAAGGAAAGGAGGGGCTGGCAGCACCAGGCAGTGATTTTCTGTAATGGAAGTAAGTTGGATGCTTACAGTTCCAAACTGATTATATTATACACCCTTTCTACAAAAACCTCATTTGCATAACTGAATCATGAAGCATCTTTGTGCTAAAGAAAGCTAATGTAAAACACCACCAGAGCTTAGCTTTTGCCTAGTTAGCTTGCTTTTTCTTTCTCTCCCCTTTTTGAACATCTGGAACCAGCTGTGGATGTGAGTGACATTTCCCAGAATGCTCTTGGGAGGTGCAGTACTGGGAATACCACTCCTCCTTCCCCTGCTTTCCCTTTTTTGCTTGTCAGTGATTTTTTCCTCTTCATAAGCTCCTTTTCCACCCTCGCTGCCTCAAAACACCCCTCAAACAAAAAAAGCCTTTGTATTCTTCCCCTTGCCAGGCAAGCAAATATCTTGCTTGGTTAATCATTTATCTGCAGACTTCCTCTCACAACACTTTTTTGGTTATTTATCCCCTCATAGAACTTCTATGAGATTTTATGTATCTTTCCAAGCATGAAATAAGTACATGCATTTCCAGGAAATATATTTAACAGACCAGTGGGATAGATGTTCTCACTGGGGTTAGCAGCTCTATTCCATTTTTGACTCACTGTTTGAGTGGTACCAGTGACAGATGGCTTCCCTTGCCACATTTTGATCTTCTTTTGTTGCTGTTCTTTTCTTATGGCAGTAATATATGAATTTTTATACTAACTGAAAATAGTCGCATAATAGTAATTCCAACTCAAAATCCTAATCCCCTTGAATATATGGTTCCATACCCTGGTGCTAATAGAACAGTATTTGAAGAATTTAGTGAGACTCAGCACTTCTACAAAGTGCTTTTGTGATAAATGGGTCAAATACTCCCCTCTCTCCTGTGTAAGAAGATACATCTGAGAATTTGTTTTTCAAAATGCATTCAAAACTTTTAGAGATGTTTTGAAATAAACTACATTAGGATTTTTCAAATCACGTGCTGAAAAAAAACCAAAACAAATATGACAGAATGCATTATGGATGTCTCCCCCAGTACAAGAAAAATAATGATGAGGCTTTTAACTTAATATAATCATTGGAATTTTGTCTGCTACAAATTTCAAATTATCCTTCTGGAAAATAAGAATCTATTCTTCAAATAGCAAAACCAGTAGGAAATGGGTTTCTCACCAGAGAAGAATTTGAAACTTAGTCTGAGACAAATTTTTACCTCCCATAAAGAGATCTATATTTGTGCTCCTGAGTGCCAAAAGAAACTACTAAGTAACTGAAGAACATTTGTCTTGACACATCCATATGTAGTGCATGTACTCAAACATAATGGTAATCTGTGTTAATTTAGTCTGTGTTGTTTGTAACCTATAAGAGACTGACAGTCAAATGCTGTTTGAAGAAGTAGTGACTTACTTGGGTCCCTCACAAGCAGAAAGCTGTGGCTTAACAACTTTTTTTTGAGGTGTGGGAGGGGTGGGTTTCAACTCATCACCTGCATGAATTTCGGGGTTTTTTACTCTGGGCAGTTAAATTTCTGTGGCATGCAGAGGCAAATGTGAGACATAACTGGGCCAAGAAAGCTGCCTGTTGTCCTTATGTTACTTAAACAAGTTTCCACCCAGTAATCAAAGTTCATAATCCTGGAATGTATCTTTTTTTTCCAAAATTTAAGCATATACTTAAGTATCAGATTAAGCCCTGCTGCTGTCACTGGGACCAGATGCTTTCCTGAATGACCATTTTATCTCAGCTGACTTTGTCATCATAAAAACTTTTCCTAACATGGGGTAAATCTGCTGTTTTCTTGGTCCTTACTGAGATCAAACTACTAAGCAACACAAAGGAACTAACTGGTATATATCATTAAATGGGTCTGATTTTTAGAAACTTTAATAAAATTTTCAACACCAGACAGTCACTAAAAAAAAAGGAAAGAAAAAAAAAGCTTACAGCCAACCTGACACATCTGACACATTAGTGGACACATCAAAATGCATTTCCCAAATTGCATTCAGGTGTACACAGTAGCCTATTAAATAACAAAATTGTTTATTTGGAAAGGACCTCGAAGTTCATCAAGTCCAGCTATTAACCCAGCACTGCCAAGTCCATCACTAAACCATGGCTTCAGGTGCCACATCTACATGTCTTTTAAATACCTTCAGGGATGGTGACTCCAACACTTTCCTGGACAGCCTGTTCCGAACCTGGACAGCCCTTTTAGTGAAGAAATTTTTCCAAATATCCAATCTAACCTCCACTGGTGCAACTTGAGGCCATTTCCTCTTATTCTGTCTCTTATTACTTGGGAGAAGGGATCCACCCCCACCTCGCTGCAACCATCTTTCAGGTAGTTGTAGAGAGCAATAAGGTCTCCCCTGAGCCTCCTTTTCTCCAGGGCAAACAGCCCCATTCTCTCAGGCACTCCTCATCAGTCTTGTGCTCCAGACCCTTCCCCAGCTCCATTGCCCTTCTCTGGACCTGTTCCAGCACATCAATGTCTTTCTTGTAGTGAGGGACTCAAAACTGAACGCAGGAGGTGGAATGATCCCTTCCTTAGTCCTGCTGGGAACCAGAGATTATATCCCACCAGAGGCTCAGTTAATGGTTTTTTGACTTTCAATGAGCCTTAGAGATGTTCAGCCAGACATAAAATTCTGTAGGCAGAAATCAATATAGCTGTGCCATTTCACACCTCTCAGTTATCCAGCCCAGGGCAGCAATACTGTTTTTAAAATGCACGTTTTTAAGTAAATGTCCTCTTTGTTTTCTCGTTCGCAAGTCTTTCTCTGGCCACTGCCAGACACCTTAGTGTGTCCTTCTTTAATTTTCTACAGCAGCACACTGATTTTGCTTGGGGCACTACACAATTTAGAAGGGAAAAGATGCAGCTCTGCACGAAGCGAACTCACACGTGTTGCACAGTTTGTTCTCTCTATTGACTTAATTTCTCCCAGGGCTTGCTGTGATGGCCAGAGCACATGCTGAACCAGGGCTGGCTGGGCTGTGCTAGCAAGGCTATTGTTAATTATTGCCCAAGTGTTTCTAGATTCCCTGTGCTCCTGGCTCCTGTCGATACCGTGAGGCATATCCAAATATAGATAAATTGATTTCAGCCTTAAACCACAAGATAGCAATTGCTGTGAGCTTTGCATAAAAAGCACAGAATTGCTATTTTTTTTTTACTTATCTTCTCTTTATTCTTCAATTCTGCTCAATCTTCCCTTCATTTCACTGTTCTTAACACATTGCTCCTTTTAATTCACTTCTGGGGCATTTTGGTTATTAATTTTGAGTTAATTCAATACAACACTTTGAATTTGATTACCTGAGAGGCTATTACCTATGCATGTCTCCATGGTAAAGAGCAGAAAAGTTCAAGTTTAAAATGGGTTTGAATGGTGCACTACTGAATTGCTTTGGGTAAACTTGGACTCTTTCCTGAAACTTTTACTCACTGCTAGTACAACACCTTTAAAAAAAAAAAAAAAAATCTTAAATTTATATATGCATGCTTATGTATGTGTATTCATTTGTATATGTGCACCCACAAACTTGTAGGTGTCTCACAATGACAAAATCAATCCTCTTGGTGTTTCTATCAGGGATCAAAACCAGAACTACCAGGCAGCTTCAAGCACATTGGTGAAATTTCAGGTCAGGCTTTACAGAACAGAGTTATACATTTTTGGTATTTATTTAATTATAATAAAAGCACTACTTGTCATTGAAGCTATAGGGGGTCACAAAGGTTTTGAACTATTGCAGTTTAAGACTTCACAACCCGTTAGGAAGTTATGTGTGAATTGCAATTTTTGCTCCAAAGACATTAAGCTTTATTCTGTGCAGAAATTCAGTCCTAATAGATCTAATGCCTGGCCAGATTTCAGAAGAAGCATACTTCTGAATCAGAAAAGAGTGATGAAGTTTATGCATTTTTGGAAAGACAGAAAAACTGAGTGAGAGTTGCATTCTGCATGTTTCCGCAAGGGAGAAGGGACAAGTTAGAAATAAACCTGCTCGAAAGTCAGAAATGCAAACATCTATGTAAAATCTGAAATTAAGAGCTTTTAAGAATGTTAAGCCCTCACTTGCATGGCATTGACTTCAAGCATTAATTAATATTCCAAGTTCACCACCAGGTATCACCACCAAGGTAACTCAGTCCTGCCTGGCAATGTGCTCCAGCTTCCTGTTTTGGCTCTTTCCCAATGAACAGCATTGATTGTGCTGTACTTAGGTAGCAGCTCAGTGAAAAGGAGATGTTTTGGGCCTCAGTGGCCCAGGCTGTGGGCTGAACCCAGCCTGCAGTGATTTCTGATACAGCCCTGTGACGCTCTGAGGGCTGAGGGTGAGCAGTGAAATGTGCACGAAGCCAGCAACTGGCACCTCTTCCAGTGCGTGTCCTCAGGCAGCTGCCAGAACTGCCCCGCTCCCCAGGCTGGGACACAGCCCATACCAACAGCTGGCACTAGTTTGGACCAGCCGGGGCAGACAATCAAGCACACTTGCACTCACACTGCAAGCCAGGATTCACAATCACACTGTCAGATTTATGGCCTCTTTGATGGGATGCTCTCCTCTACCTTCTTGCCCTGCTGTCATCCAGCACACCGAAATCACAGTTAATGCAGTGGGAAACTGCTCCTTCACAGATCCTGATGCCTAAATAAGCTCTTTGCAATTCTTTGGCTTGTCTGAGTTCTGTCTCTTCTTGTACCACAACTACTGTTTCAGCTTTCTTTCTGACAGATCTAAATTTCATAGTATTTTGTTCCTGCTTCCTTATTTACCTAATTGTTTCATTTTACAAATGAAAGTTATTCTATTAAATGCCAATCTATAGCAACTTTCTTAATACCTATGCCCAATAGTTATATTCTTGTGATCTCTCCATGAGATGTCTTTCATTTTTACCAACATCTGATTGTATTTTTTATACAGTTCCTCGTCTCATAGGTGATCAGATCTCCAATTTCAATGAGACTTTACTTGGAATTAGTGGGCATAATGCCACTTATCTATTTTGAAAATTACTTTAATCTGGGTTGTTTTTTTTTTTTTTTCTCCAACTACTATGAACGAAGCTTTGCAGTGTGGGCCCTCCTTCGTGACAATGTCAATGACAAAATGATCCTGTTAAACAAAAACCCATGAAAAGTTATTCTAAAATGAGGGTTTATGTGAAACATCACAAAAATTGCACAAAGCACAAACAAAACTTGTCTAAACATAGACAATGCCAGATTAAAATAACCCTGTCTGACTTTGGTTCTCTCCTATACAATAGCCAGGACAGTATAAACAACAAAGATGGTTAGCAAAGCTACTGGAGTCCCTATCTTCCACCAGAGATAATGAATCACAGCAGGGAATTAGAAGTAAGACCTATAAAAAGTATGGCATTTTCTTTCCTAATAAAAGAGGATACTTTCATGTGCATGTGTGTCTTTTGACTTGCTTTGGTTTTTAACTTTGATGCTACCCAACGAAGCACTGAGCTAATGTATAACTCAATGGTCGATTTGTTTTCCTGTTTACGTATCTGTTTTGGCTGAAAGTTTTACTCTCTTGAACTATTTTTATTCCCTATTTATTCAATGAAGGTAAATGGCAAATGCCGTGCTTGACAAGAGTCACTAAAACTGAAAGCTCAAAGTCAGTGTAATTCCACTGATAACTTCTCTAGCAAAAGGTAAAAAACACTCACACAGCATACACACAACGGTGGACTTGCAGTCATTATCTGCCAAATGTGTTTGTTAACAACTAGATTCTGGGCAAGCAACCCAATACACCTGAGTATACTCTGGCTCAAGAACTACCAGTGACCGTCATAAAAATATTATCCTGTTTCGTCTGAGAGGTTGGTTGGTTTGTGTTTTTATTTTTTTTTTATTTAATTTTCCATAATAGCTTAGAGCCACCATATTCACATAGGTGCTTATTTGGAAGCTTGCAAGATTTGCAGGCAGAATGCAGAGTATGGGTAAGATCAATTTGTAGTTTTTCTAGCAGAGCAGTGTTTCATTTCTGTAACTGGTGGCATCACTGTGTTTGAGCCTCTGGTGGATGAAAATCACACTGTAGCCTAGTAAACAATTTTAGATTATATTCCACGATAAAGTCTGCCAGGGAATTAATTCCACAAGCAATCCACTGATGCCCAAAAAAAGCAGGTATGATCATATAAATACATATACAAAGGCTTATTGAAACTAGATAGGATTATTTCTACGCAGGCCATGAGATTAATTCCAAAGATAACAGCTTTTTTTTGAGAGAGGAGGAAGTTTGCTTAGTGGTTTTTTGCAATAACTACATAAAAGCTGAAGGTATTATCCTAGGTTTAAGCACATGAGAACAGGTACAGAATCTGTGAATTTCTATTCAGCTTTATCTGAGATTAGATAATAAGACATGTTTAAGGAACTTCAGATTAATTTTGTCCTAACATAAAAGAATTTCATGCCTATAAATAAGAATATGGCATGCTTATATGACTTTCATAGCAATTAGTGGGGCTTGAAGAAGTAACTCAGTTTTAAGAATGGTCATGAGTAAGAATTATCAGCCATCTTTCATTTCAAATCACCTGGGGTTTTTTTTTGTTTTGGTTTGGTTTTTTATAACACTGCCTGATATCACAAGGCTGTTTTGGATTTAGTGTTTAGAGACATAAACAGATGTGACAAATCTTTCAAGGTATCCTCAGTTATTCTTTTATAATAATCATAACTGTAATTGCATTCACAAACCTCTGATACATGTAGTTACCTAGGTGTGCATGACAAGGCACATGGATATGAACAGTGTGCATATGTGTGTATATATATATATATGCACCTATACATATACACACACTCGCTAGAAATAATGTATGCAAGTGCTTTATGACAAATAAACACTTTAGTAATGGGCAGATTTCTACAGGAAAAGTTGAAATTACTTTCATTTCTTTTGCTAACATACATATTGAAAAAGACACTGAGAATTATTAACAATAGTGTCATGAATTGTGGGCCATGTACCAAAAGATATTTTTATTATTATTTCCTGGTAAAACAGCACAGAGAATTCAAGCTTGGCAGTAAAAGTGAGAGCAAAATATTAGGTCACTGTTTAATAACTGGCAGTCTTCCTGTCTAAGGAAGGCTGCAGAATAATAATAACAACCTGCAGACAGACTATATATCTTGTAAATTATTGTTGTGCTGTTTTAATTTATAGTATACCATAGAACTGAAACTCTTTGGAATTCATCCCTCTGCAGCTGAAATTGTCAGCTTTTTAACAAAACAAACTAGCAGGTAGATTTGGGATAAAAAAAAAAAAAGTGCTGAATTTGAAGTACTAGATTGTAAAAAAGCATTTTTTAATATTCTGTAAAATTGTTTTGATTTATTTGTCCTAATTTGCAGCAATTTTCTTCAACTGAACTTAACAAAATGTCTAATACAAGGTTTGTGGGGGGCTGTCCTCTGCATGTGAGGCACTGTGCCAAGTCATGATGGGAAAGAATATCTTCACTAAGATGTTTTCAGTTCCAGCTGGAATTTCTGAAAAGATCTGGCTTCCATATTTCATGGATATTCTGTAGCTTCTGTCATCGCTTTATTTAAACCCCTTGGGAAAGTTCACCCCAGACTTTTAGCAAAGAGGGATAAAGAAGGTGCAACAGATTGGGAATTGAGGCATAAAAGCACCTGATTAGGAGATTCTGTTAAATGGAGAAAGGACACTTAACTGCATGTCAGTGTGATATCCTTCTAGCTTATGGAGATTTAAGATGCTGTATCCAAAAGCAGTTCTCTCTCTCTCTAAACCCCTCATTTTCAGATAATTCATCACAGATAATTCATCTACTACTCTTCTTCTTTCGGGTAGTGGAGCAATTTTGAAGCAAATTGCCTAGTTTGAATGAGCCACATCCAGAAGCTCCACTTTAAGAGTCCACAAAATGCAGTCCACTCCCACAGGGACAGGAGGGTCCAAAACAGGACCTGGTCCTTTGGACAATATCAAACAATTTCTTCAGTGGTGACTTTCCGTACCGGAGTATAAAACTAAATCTGGTCTGAGGCAAAAGCCTCTCCAGGCGCTACACCAACCTACTGTTTTGCTCCTGTTGCACCAAATGACTTCGTAACATAGACACAGACATTGAACAGGGACGTGTCTGGGGTGAAGTCTCGCTGGTGCCCTGACTGAATTCTGGTCTCATTAACCAAGTCCATCTGAAAACAGTACCTACAAAGATAATGATTCAATATGTCATTTGGCAGATGTCCAGCATTAAGTAAGCAAGCAGAATCATTGATCGAATGAGTAAAAACTACCTATGTGTTTCACCAACCTGAAGCCAAGTAAAACTGGTAAGGCCTTTTGAAAATCCATCTTTTTCCTTTGGTTGAGGAGCTGAATTTTTGAAAAGATCTGGCCTACATTAACTTGAGTGTTCTCATCAGGCTAGTGTCCTTCGAGTCCGGAGTTTGTTGCATAACTGCAAAACCATTTCTTTTGTCACCAAATAGGTTCCTTTTCATTAGGAGTAACTTTCCTATTACAAGTAACTGTGGCAGAGACATTCCCTAAGCAGAATATTTCCTTGTAGGGACCGTGCTGGTTGAATCTCATGTTAGTTGTTTAAAATTTCCTAAAAAATTAAACAAGTTAAATTTCTGCTTTCCAGGATTAAACGTTAGGGAGTATAAAGGGCAAAAAGCAAGGCAGTATATCTCACCTAATATATTCTTTTGGTTACATTTCCTTAAATGATACATTGTATTAAGCTAATACCTTACCAGTGATAATTGTTTATGAAACAGAGTTTCTTCTTAATATTTTTTTTAGTACTAACCAGAGTGTTTTTGTGGCATTTATGATATCATTAATTGAGGATAGAGTTTCCTGAAATGAAATAAACATTCATAGATAATTTTGTGCTATTTTATTATGTTTTGTTGTGTCTTAGCTGTTGTCTCACAAAATGAATAGAAGTGGCTTTGGGTAGTAAGAGGACAATTAAATAAATTATATCAGTGGTTGTTTCGTCTTCTGGATCCCAAGTTCTTTATATTCAGGAGTTGCTTTACCACTGAAATGGAGTGAGCCAGTTGCACAACACTGGGGAGCCAGAGACAGGGGCAAGGGAAACTGAGTCGTTGTCACATGCCTGTCAGAGAGGTCTCAATTAGGAGACTCCAAAATGCCTAATCCAAAACCCCTTGGGCTCCATCCTATATTTCAAAGATCTGTAAATGCGTGTGTAGTATTTTCCACTACATCTGGGAAATCAGAAAATTTTGCATGTATTTAAGGCATTTTCTGTTAATAGGCTTTCAGCTGTGTAACTTTGTAGCTAAATTCTCTCCTTTTTATTGCAGAGGTGGAGAGTTCAAAGCCCAAGGGGTTTTGGTTTATTAGCGATGCCTCATATTATTCATGCAATTTGAAACGGATATCTACATTTTCAACACATAATTGGTTTTGGAATCCAAGGGTACTCACCACATTTAATCAAAATATTTAATCTTTATTTTATTTAGGCACATATTTATTATAGTTATAAGTTCATGAAGTTTCAAGAAAAAATAAGTTGCTGCTTCATATCAGGCACATCTGTATGAACAACAATCACAGAGGTCAACCAAAGAAGCTGTCTGGGCACACAAACAAGTACCTAACAGATCTTTTTTATTGCCAAGAAGGAAAATAGGAACTTTCTCAATTTGAGGGAAAAAACCCAACCCTCTTCCTGTAAAACCTAACAAGCATGTCTCACTTGTTAGAGAACTAATACAAACCCCCCAGTGACATTGATGAAAAACTTCAAATGGCATTCAGAGGGCTTTAAATGAGGCCTTAAATCTCTTCAGTGCAAGCCACTGAAAGTCTCCCATCAATCAGTTTGTGACTGTGAGCTTGTTTATCCTTTCCTGTTGTGTTGTGAACTATCAGCTTTAATGCTATTGAAGAAACTAATTAGACAATCATTCTTTCCCCAGCCAGCAGGACTGGAAACTGGGAGTGAGTAGGTCTGTGGCCAGAAGAGATGGACAGAGTTTGCCTGAAGTTGGTGCCTCCTGCTTTGTTTCTCCTGCAAAAGAGTAAGGTATTTTGCTTTTTTTTCACCTCATTCTTTGCTACAATCCATCTGTTGCAAGAGAGAGGGGCAAAGGAGAAAATAGTTTCATGGTTCAGAATCTTGAGCAAATGAACTCTAAAGATCAGTCCAGATGATGAGGAAATTGGATGTGTTCCTGCTCTGAGGTCAGCCCAGGCCCAAAGTCCAGGCTGGACACCAAGGCAGTATTCCTCTGGTTTTGCCCTGTTTAGCCATACCTGCCACTCTCCTACATGATTGGGAGAGGATTGTTCTTCATCTGTCTCAGCCGATTTTAGGTCACTTTGTGCTGTGGAGCAGGTGTCCAGCATCCTTAAAAACACATTGGGAATTATAGAGTACTTGCATCAGTTCTCACCTATGCCAGGCCTTATTTCCAATTTCCAAATCCCCAGAGTGACAAGAAGTAACCATGTACAGTCTGACACAACTCAAAGAGACAGAGAGATGCAGAGTGTCAGTTTATCTATATCCAGTACTGCTATGTATGCCATAGCCACTTAGCAAGCTATTGTTGCTTTGAAAACACATCGATTCCATTCCTCCTTCAAAAGCACAGCAGAGAGATCACAAATCCCACAGGTTCTGTGCATTTTCAAATCTCCAGCAGGTAAAATCCATAGGGGAACTCTCCCAGAAGAGAGAACCTTACATCACAGAGCATGATATCCCCAAAGTGGCAGTCTGAAGGTGTTTGTTCTTGAGCTGAGGCTTGGCAGAGAGAATAGATAAATAAAATACGATATGGGCCTTATCACTGTCATATCATTTTCATTCTTCAATTCTGCTACAATTAAGAGCTCCTCCAAATCTGTCTCTTGAAAGACATATTCAAAGTTCTAGCAAGTTCACAAGCACAGTAAAGGCCTCATTTTACCAGGAAAATACCCAATTTCCAGCTGCACAGCTCGGTATGTGAGGACTCCACTCCTGAGCCATGGAAGGCAGCTCACCTCACTGCTCTGTGTCTCAGCTTTCCCAATCTCCACACATGGTAAGACGAGGAGAGCAAAACTTACACCTTTTACATGTCACTTTGAGATCTCCTGGTAACAAATGTTTTAAATTAATCAGGATTTGCCAAGGGTCTTCACAGTCACCCCCTCCATCTCAGTGTTGCAGCCAAAGTAGTAAAATACCAAAGTAAGCTGAGGAAGATAATTAATAAAAAGTTACTATTAATCTATTTTTAAGCCTAAATGGGAGCTGACCTCTTCAATCTCAGTGGTGTCCTCTGTTATTCCTTAGGCCAGCGATGTCTCTTGTAACCTGTGTCCCTTAGGTGTTTTGACTTCTGTGAAAGCAAATACCTTTAACCTGTAAGTAATGCCTGTAATGACATGGGCTGTCTTGAAAGCAGAGAGAGACTTAGGGAATTCATGATTTTTCAACTATCAATCGGTTTGCTGGATAACCTTAGTGCTTGAAAGTCCACTTATAGACAAAAGTGAAAGACAAATAGGAAACAAAACTTGTGGTTGTATTATGATTCTGTTTGCTCCTTGCTATGGTGTTTGAGCACATTAACCAGTTTCAAAGTAAATTTAACAAGGGGGTGAAGACCTCACAGATATTCAGTTTCTGTAGGCTTCGTGAAGAAAAAAAAATTAATTGAAGAGTTATCTCAGCACAAATTAGGCAATAATGAATCTCCATCATAGTTTGGATACACCAGTCTTAGGAAAAACTTCAAATCATAGAAACATAAGACAAGCAGGAGACAAGCAATATCACTTTATCCTCCCCAGATCACCTCATCCTTCCTTTAAGCTTGGAGACTTCATTTCAGATAACTGAGGGCTAACAGCCCTCTTAAAAATGATGGATGTGACCTTGGGTGAACTTTTTTTTTTCCATTTTAAAAACTGATATAACGACAACACCAACAACAATAATAATAATAATAGCGGTCTAATATGTACTTCACAGGGGCAGGTAGCTTAATTAATGTTTATGAAGTCCTTCAAGATGAGGTCTGATGATGAAAGCACTATGCAAGTTGGAAGTATTGTTATTTTTTAGTATAGCTTACAGTTATATAATTGATGAAATGTTCCAAACCTAATCCCACCTATACTCACTTCTGCACTACAAACCCTGATTATCTTCCTGCACAAACAGCTGATACTTGACTTGTCCTGATGACATTAACTGCATCAGTGGTCTCTTTTTGTTACTATTTCTATATTCCTGTTGATAACCTACTCCTTCATTATCTTTTTTGGCGTTAAATTCAAACTATTTGCTGCAGTCACCAATGGATACCAACAAAAGCTGGGTTTGGTATTAAATCACATTTTTAGGTTGCAGCTAACGAAGTGTCCTTTTTTAATGATTAGAGTTACTTGGGCCCATAAAAATCAATTAAACTTTCCTGAAACCTATGGGATTATGTGAGCACAAAGCAGAGCAGAGTCTAGGTAACTTCTCTTTTACCACAGTGTCTGCATGGGATAGGGAGACAATGGCCCCACTTTAGCTGAGGAAGAGAGGATAGATGCAGTGAACAAGGCAAGTCCCTGCAAATTCCTGAAACCTAAGCAATGGAGAAGAATGAGTGAAGGAGCAGGACCATTAAAAGTAGGTCACATTGGAGTCCTGGTCAGGTCCTTTGGGTGATTTCTTCCCATATATTTGCCAGACCCCAGAATTCTGATAGTGAAAAAAACCACCTTAGGACTGGTGGACCATTGCCCTTTATATTCCTTTTTGCCCTGTGGGCAAAAAGAAATTATTAATTGTTATTACACGCCTAGGGATTTAATTTGTCAAACCACCTACAGATTTATTTCCTGTTTAGCACTCTCACTTCCCAGAAATTTTTTGGAGGATATTAACAGACATCTCTCAGGCCCTGACCCATAGACACTTGACATCCTGTATGCTTATTCCCTCCATGAACCAGAATTACTGGATTTCATGTCTGTGGAGAATAGTAGGGCAAGTGAGGCTGAAGCCTTGACAGTCCTTTGTGAGTTTGGGAAAGGTTTCTGTTAGGACTAAAGGCTGTGGATTGATGAAGTGCACCAAACCCTGGACTTACACCAGTTAAGCTAAGTCCAGACCTGATCCTTGCCCTCTGCATGAATGCACCAGTCTGCTTAGAAATAGTGTGTAAATCTCTAATAGAGAGCTCATAGATCAGCCGTGCAAACACCTTGGCTGTGGATACTTAAGCAGGGATTTTTCAAGGGAAATAATGATATGGAGAAAGATAGAAAATTACAGGCTAATCAAGGTTGTGAGGGAAAGCAAACTTGAATGCAGAGGGTGGTAGAATAAAAGCTCTTCTTGACCTTTTATCCAGTTTGCTTTGACACTGAAGAGCTTTCAAAGAGATTTATCTTAAGACAGTATCAAATACAAACTCTGTGAGGAAACTCCCGAGTGGCAAACTGAGTTCCCGACCTATGTCTGGTGTGTTTGCTGGTTTATGGATTCCAGTTGCTCTGTGTGAGCCTAGTGCCATACAAGAATGTCACAGAAATTACAGAGGGGAGAATTTTAATGGGAGACACTGCCAGGCATGCTGCTGTTGGCTGAATAATTCCTTCCAGCAGAAAGGAACAGGGGAGACTGCTATTACAATGCCAAATCCCTTCTATGCCAGCACACCCGTAGGAGAATCAGATTTTGCATTAACATAAGACATACTCTGTTCTTCCTAAGTGCCTGTGGCCACCAGCAGCAGACAATAGTGTAGGTAAAGCCATACACAACACTGCAGTCGTCTGTCTTCTTGGCACTTATGGAGCAGCAAATCAAAGAGTGTGGCAAAAGCCTCTAGGTGTCCTGTTCATTTAGAGATCCTGAGAGTCCAAGTGTTGACAGCAGCCCTCCGGTGAATGAAGGTAAGTTTCTTTAAGGGGCACAAGAATTTGTGAATAATCTTTCCCCTACCTCTTCTGTGTGTGAGGAAAAAATTAACTTCTTGCCAAAAATACTCAGAACAAGGAAGTTTTGCAGTCTTAGGAGTGACAATGTTACAGATTTTTACAGTCAAATGTGGGTAATCACAGGGGTTGAATTTGATTTCTTTTTTTCTTTTTCTTTTTCTTTTTTTTTTTTTGCAAAGGAAACCTTTGTGTCTGTTTAATTTGTCTCAGATTTTACAATTTTCTCACGAATTTACAATTTTCCTGGTGCTCTGTGTTCCTAGTATTTTCGGGGCTCCTGGGAACTTTATTTGAGCTGCCCAAATGTTGGCTGAAAGGGAGTGAGGAAGGAAAAGTGGTTCTTTGATCTCCAATGGCACACTCTCCTCACACCCCAAGACACCCTCAAATCCCACTGAAGAAAACCAAAAGTCAGTATATATACACTGTCATCCTCAGCATTAACAGTGTGAAAACGGGACAGGGGCTTGCTAGGGGGGGCTTAGTGAGCTTGTTTTCATGGCAGCCAGTTTGCAAATCTATATCTAGCTGTAACCCTTGTTAGGAAGAACTTACTAACAGTCTCTCCCAAGATCAGCGAAAGTACTAAAAGGTAATGGCTTACAAAGCAACTTTGACTTCAAAGATACTTTTCCCACTTACTGTGTCCTCTTGCCCTTTTCATAGCAATAATCTTCTGCCAATCTTACAGATACTCAATTATTTCAAAGTAAAAGAGATGCAGAAAAGGCTACATACAAATGGGTGGTACATATCTGTTAGGCAGAAAAATAAGAGCTTGGAGAATGCATGATAAATCTTTCTCTATTCTATACGCCCTCTCAGACAAGAGGATTTAAACTGAGTGGCATTTCATGTCCCTTTGTTCTACAAATGCTAGGAAATTAAATATAATCTTAATTTTACAATCATGTCCATATGTGTCCCTTCCCTCCTTTTTGTTTTCTTGTCTTGCTCTTTCTCAGCAGAGTTGGTAAATATTGGCATTCTCTATATCCTCTGCTGCTTTTCAAAGTCAATTCCACTCCATTATTCCCAAATTACACTGCATAGAGAAATGCCATATAAATGATGGGCTTCCAGTACTTAAGCACAAAATTGAAAGTTAAAATTCAGAACAAGGATGCAGCAAAGAATAGAGATTTGGACTACGTATCTCTTACTCTGGGTGAGCTATCCCTCCCTTGGCTTTCCCTGCAGAAGAGCACATGTTCCCTTCCACAAGGATGTGGGCAGACCCAAGATTATATGCTGGAGTAGCTGAGGCCTTGCAAGCTGGGCAACTGCAGGGAAGTGTTGAGATTAATGGCCAAAAGCAAACTTCTGTGTCACCCCTGGAGAAAGGAGAACTTTGTGGAAATCTGACCTAATGGGTCAGGTCCGGAGTGGCTCCTCTAGGAAAGGCCAGATAGCCTTCCAGTGGCACAGGTAGATCCCTTTTTGTTCTTGCACAGATTCATTTGGTACCTTCTTCCAGTGCTGGTGAATCAGCTGCAGACAGAGAAAAAAAACAGATTTTTGCACGCACGCTGTAGTTGATGGAGAGAGAATCCTCTCTTAGGTTTCCATGTTCCACTCTCATTGGGAATCTTCGCTTTCTCTTTTATTTATATAGGGAACTCCCCTTGGCATCAAAAAGGCTGCTGTGATAGTAGCTCCAGTGAGAGCAGTTCTATAGCAGTTGTGGAAGAAGCAGCTGGGCCTTGGATGTGTACTAGTCATTAATTGTAATTGTATAATGAATGTGGGAGCTGTTATGCTGCTGCAGGATACTGTGCCAAGCTTTTTTCTCTCTAACAATCCAGCTGTGGAGTTCTTCCCTTCATAACCTATTCTGTGAAATGATTTCTGCCTCTTAGGAAAATAATTAGTCAGTCCTGATCCAGATTTTGGCTATTTTTCTTTTCAGTTTCTTCCTATTTGTGTTAAAGTATGTGAATAGTTTCTGTTACTTTTGCAGAGAAGTACCTCGCAGTCTTGACTTTAGCAATCGTCACAGTATTCTTGTGAGTTCTAAGGCAAAGCTGTAGAATTTATCCTAGAAGACAACCTAGTGATGGTCATGCCATGTGAGGGGGGAAGACTGTTCACATTAAGTGACATGACATGTTGATGGACCTCTTGGTTCCTCTTCTTTCAGCCTGTATCCCTTTTCTCTTGACTTCTGCCATGGTCAAGTCACCTGAGGTCATAAGACCGTGTCCCTAATCCTCAGTCAGAGAAACACTTGCTTTGTCTTGCTTCAAAAGTTTGCCTGCAGAGGTCAGCAGGTCTCCTTCTGAATGTGACGTGCAGGAGGAAGGAGCCAGTGAGACAGACAGTCTATCCAGGACTTGCACAACAGCATGGGGAGGTAGGACCGGTGCAGGGCCTTCCCCATAGCAGTGTGTCTGCTTGCTGAAGTCACAGAGGAAATCCATTGCAAAGAAGATATTTGAACTTACTTCTCCCGAGCCTCAGAGTTATTGCCAACTGCGAGAGGACAAGAACTGAAAACACTCGTGGACCCCGGTACTCACTCGTTTCCAGGTCAGCCCCCTCCATGTCCCCTGTTGAGAAATACTGTAAGCTCTTCACAGTGTTTCTGTTTGGTGCAGGTACGAGAAAACACTGCAAGGAAATCCCTGCAGCTATTTCATCTTGTTCTCTGCAGGTTTCCTGCATGGGTTAAGAGGTGTGTCAGAATTATGAAATTTAGGTTCTTTGACATTTTTCTCTAGGTACAGAGCACACGGTTTTGCACCCCACATGGTGTCACTGCAGGGAGACCTCCATGGATGAACCAGAACTGAATGGAACTTAGTACCATGTTGACCTGGTGGTTTCTGACTCATTGACAGGTTTAGCTATGACTTGGAGGCACGTGAACACTTTCTGTGTGCCACTGAAATGTCTAACACAGGTCTTGATACATGTCTTCTAGAGACAAGCAGACTGATACCCAGATGATGATAAAACCAGAAGTGCCTAGGAGAATTAACAGTGGCTGGGAAAAGAAAACCAGTCACAGATTTCCAGCATCTAAAATGCAATTACAGGACAATGTGTTTACAAAAAATTGTTGGAGCAACCTAGTGAATCAGTGAATTGACAGTGCACTGTCTTCCTTTTATTTTTGCTTAATACATAGAGACTTATTTTATTAGGCAAAAAGGCCCCCCTCTTTATAAGGTGGGTTGCTTTCATTCCTGACCTCAGAAAAAGGAAACATTTGGAAAAAATAAACAACCTGATGATGTCTTGATTCAATATTTGCAGTGAGCAGGCTGGGCTGATGATCCTTTTAGCAGACAAAGAGGCAGACAAAACACAATGAATACCCAGAATGGCTGAAGCCCAAGGTATTTTGGTCTCAGAGGCAGGAATAAGCTTTTAATTGGTGTTGAAAAATAAACTGGGCAAAGAAATAGAATAAATAATAAATACTTCTTGTGGCAGCACAGCAAGAGGCTGCTTTTGTGCTTGCTTCTGAAGAGAGCCAGTACATCGTGTTCTTCCCCCATGAGTTCCAAACAACTTTGTTTGGACTGAGAAATTTAAATCCATGTTTCTAAAACAAATCTATCTAAATATTTTTATATTAATAGCAACACCAGAAAACCCAACCTGCCTGTACTTTCTACACAGCAGTGACGTGTTATTGTAACTACTGCTGTTAATTACAGCTGCTCTCATTGCCAGTGATAGCAGAAGACAGCCCATGATCATTACACCTCACCCTCTGCTGTAACAGACCATCCCTGCTCCAAGCAGGCTGTAGCCTATAGATAGGAGAGAAAATATTATACCCATGTTAAAGAGGATATATTTACGGTAAAAATAGTACCACAGTAATTTACAATTCTTCAGACTTTTTAATAAAATAATGACAGAACAATTCTTACTGGAAACTCGAGAAACACATTTCAGAATCATAGTGCTAATAGGTAATGGTATTTGTATGCAAGTCTAAATGACAGTTTCAGAACTACTGTCTTTAGATTAAAAAAAAAACAAACCACCTTTTTAAATTTGGCCCCAAGCACTTAAACTGCTTTAACAACTGAGGGGGGAAAAAAAGAAAGAAAAAAGGAAAGTTCATTTAGTCCTTCCACCCATGAAGCCAAGAGGTAAAACTAAATGTAACTCTACAGTCTTTAGGGTCCCTTTAGAGTCCAAACTGTGTTGAGAAGAAATGTCATTTGCTGACCAACTACATTTTTAACACACAAAATGGTTGCAGGAGCAACAATGAGGTAATTCAATTGGTATGGTGAGGTGGGGAGTAATGGAGAAAAAGTATCATTACATACCAAGAAGTGCACTTATCTCTCTGTTTTTCTGAAAGCCCATTTTCTCTCCAGTTATAGAAGTTCATCTGCTTCTTAATAAAATCAGTAAATTAACAAGAATAATTCCATCTCCTTTACTGAAAAAGCTGTAAGATATCTCATTTATTCTAACTGTTGCAGGTATAAAACTTAAGAAAAATAATTTACTAGTGATGGTTGGATCTCTGGAACAAAAAGCCTTTATCTTGAAAGACGTGCTGATTTTTCCAATTAAATATTTAACTAAAAGTTTTTTTCTACTGCTATTATTTTTCAAGCCTTATGCAAAGTTTTATACCATTAAAAATTAAGATTCTTAAAATGATTAGTGAAAGTGATTAGCAGGAGGAAAAATATCCATAATAATTAGACTTGATTTCTTAATAACGTTCAGAGAGAAAATCTGAAGGTAAAGGTTGTGAAAAAATCTTGATGGAATGAAAAATGGCCCGAAACTTTTCAAAAGAGAATAATTCTTCTTCCTGAAGAATTTTATGTGTGTGTGTGTGAGTAGGCAAATGAACCTGGTTTTAATGGTTTCTTCAAGCTTTCTCCCGAGAATTCATCTTGTGTTTTGAGCTAATGGTAATTCCAGTTTTCCCTTTCACATAGATTGGCTATTCTGTAAGGAAAATCATTTTTCAGGATAACAGGATGAGAGGGAAAAAAAAAAAAAAAAAAAAAAAGAATGCTCGTGTGCATAGTGGGTATGGATATTGGAAATGAACTAGTGGATCCAAGGCATACCTGGGATGAAGATTTATCTTGCTTTCAGACATTTGCAAGTCAGCTGAGGTGGCTTAATTCTGTCTGTAGCCAATGGAGGGAGACACGCTGTGGGCCGACAATTCACCCTGTCCTCAATTAGTGCATGTGATAGATTGGATGTGCTTTCTTCAGGATATACCTGCACCCCTAGTTTGGTATAGGTGGAGCCTGGATAAATATAACTTTCAGGTGAATCCTGCTCTGTCTGCTTCTCTCTAGTCATTCCTGTGAGCACACAGGAAGCTCTGCCTATTTTTAACTTGGAAAAGAGACTATCAAAACTGATTGAGCGATGAAACAAAAAGACATTGCTTTGATATATACAGAAAAAAAATGTGGGTAAGGTTTTCTGGCCATGAACACAAGCAAATGCAAATATTTTATTTAGATGGTAGCAATATCTACTGACTCATTCAGGGCACTTCTCAGCTGCTTTTGTAGCTGTTACCCTAAATTTATGACAACAACCTATTCAATTTAGGGTTTTTTGTAACTTTTTTCCGGCACATGCAGCAATTGAATTCTAAGGACTTCACGTCTTTGGTGTGATAATTTTTGAGATCAACAGATAAAGAAAATGTTTTTCTGCCATGAATGGAAAATTGCATGTAATCCTAAAATGCACTCATTCATTAGTAAAAAGTTCTTACACTTGGAAAGAGAAGCTGTTCTTCATAGGATCACTTCAAATTGTTTAGATCTTTCCACCTGGCAGTATTATTTACACACACCTCATCTGCCCATTCAGTCTGTCTTCTCCAGTGAAGATGAAGTGTGTTTGCAAAAGAGAAGCTATAATAAAGTTATGCCTCCCTTTAAACTGACAATTTACAATTCTGAAAGAGAATTGACATCAGCAGAAAAAGAATCAATCTCAAACTGGTTTTTATTTTAATTTTATGCAAATCTTCTTCCCTTCTCATGCTTTGTGTCAGCATATCTGGACAGATCTGGCCTTTTGTTTTTACTTGCAGCTTCTGTTGCTGTAAAATGGGGGCAAAATCTCAGCTTAAGAAAGAACACCAGAACTGTAGTCTTTAACTTTTTTGAGCCCCTCTTCACTGACCTGTGTATAACTCTCGCTGTGTTATCTGGCTGAGTCTGCAGTGGCTGCTGCAGCGTAGCTGCTTGGGAGATACCAGTGTGTGGTGGTGGAGTTATAGCAGCAAGAGTCCTGTCTGATGGGGTGTGAAGTCAGCGGATTTCCATCCTGCACACCTCCAGAAGTACTTTCCTCTACAAATGTGCTGAAAGAGCAGCAATTCTTCTACCATAAACCTCAGCAGTTCTTTTTGATTTGCAAAGAGAAAGAAAATTCTAAGTGCCACTCAATAACATGGGCAAAAATACTCAGGGAAAGCCAGCAGTTTATAATGTGCAGTAGGTACACACTCCCAGAACAATAATTATATTCACAAGGAAAATTTGGCACAGAATTAAAGAAGAACAGGATGAAACTTCATATACACATTTATATACACCTGCAAAGAGGAAAGTCTTTGCTTGTTGTGAGTGGTCCTGGGATTTGTAGCCACAGCTTTTAGGCAAACCTAAATACTTTCAAAACATTAGCTGCTGAGTCTCACATAGTTACCCCTACCCTCATGTGAAAAACATGTCAAAGATCTTGATCAGAGACACCCAACTGCTTTTGGATTTTTGGATCATTTGTTTTTGACTGTGTCCAGCCTCTGAAGAAGAAAGATACTACCTTAATTTCTGTCCACACAGTCATTCATTTACCTTTCAGCTTTCTTGATAGCTTTTAAAAGATAACTCATCCAGGTTTCTCAAAAAACAGCCTTGAGTCTCTTTTCTGTGTAAGGAGTTGATCATATGACAATGTGTGTGTCGCCTGCCTACAATAACGTCACAACTATGGGTATTAAAAATCTTCGACTGATCTCCTTTAACATGAGAAAAGCTGTGCTTTTAGTACTTTTTTGCTGTAATTTCTGTACTTTAGCATTCCTTCTCTGCAAATTTTAACTCATTTTTTTCAGTATATTCTTTATTTTCCCCCAATTTTCCTGCTGCTTGTGTGTTAACAAAGCTAACATTTTTGATCTTAAATGCTTGTGGAATCATGAGTAGTACCAGAAAAGCACATACAGAGACACTGGGTCGTGGGAGGATGTGGTGAGGGCATTTGCTCACTTCTGCTGAGAAGTGACTGCAGAGCAGACTAGTCAGAGGATTAAAATGAGTCTGTTTGTAGAAAGAGGAGTACAGAAATTAGAGGAAAAGAAAGAAAATATGGATTTCTGAGCACATCTGAAAGTCAAATGTCTGGGATTCCCTCCTGGAAAAACTTTGTTCAGTGAATGCTTCTGAAAAATCAAATTATTTTTCTAGGAATTTCAGATGCTCAGTGCCTGCCCTTCTTACTCTCTTGCTCAGACAGTGGTCAAGCTGACTTTTATTTATGACTGACTAACTCCGTTCATCACATCTGTGTGTCAGGGTCATCTCGTAGCTCTACAGAGATTATTAGCCCATAAGAGAGAGGGGTTAGTTGTTCCTCTCTTTTTACCTGTAGCTCCTACCCTCTAACTCCAAAGTTTTCAGGGTTATATTCATGTGCTTGTGTAATACACCTGAGTTTCTGCCAGTGGATAACCTTAATGTTAGTTTGGTGGCCCTGGTGAAATTTTAATGTCCCTTCAGAATAACAGCTGCTATTCTTTACTGTTCACTGAGATTTCAAAATTTTAGATGCCTTGGCTTATTTTTCAGTTAATTTTCCTAACTAAAAGATTATTGCTAGACTTACTTACCTGCACTTCCCTCCCCC
>VXAY01004851.1:52809-99761 GCA_013399855.1 Oxyruncus cristatus
AACCCTTTAAACTTATGTATCTGGCAACTAAGTACCACAGCCAAAACTAGCACAATTTAATAACCAGAGGCAGAGAAAGAGACCACAAACCACAGCCATGACTATTTCTAAATAATTTCTTTGTATTGCCCTAAAAACAATTACAATAAGCAGTTTGATGTAAATGGTATTGCAATAGGCTAGAAATAGCTGTTTGCAGAGGCTGAAAGAGGTTTGCAACTGGTATAAATCAGGGTAAAACTAGTGACTTCAGCAGAGTAAGGTGGATTCCTCTGAAGGCTTGGGTTGCTGCTTTTCATGTCTGGTGGGTTTTCCTTGCAATTTCCTTTTTTAAATGGCTTATGAATGACTCGTGTTGCAGAGAGAGAAGGCAGCAACAGTCAGCCAGTTTTGTTGGACAGAATTTGGGCCAAGGCTATTACCTGGAATGGTTTGCATCAGTAAATTTGAGAGGAGTTAATTTTAAGGAGTTACTGCTGATGACAAGGTTCTTTTAACAGCTCCCCAAGAAGTAAAGATGCTTTCCCTGTAAGCTATTTTAATTAAATACGAATAAATTTAGGGAATGATAATGCATGTGAGAAAGATCTAATGTAAAAGAAGAAGGCCAAGTATAAATTTTCCTTGTCTTTCAGAAAGCAGAAAGGCTTGCCAGATCACATGTTTTCAGACAGTAGAGTAGTGGGGTTTATTTTCACAGAAGACATCTGCTCAAAACAAACAGCCACCCCTACTCTCTTCATCAGTTTAAGAACATTTTTATTTTGATATAAAAACCAGGAAACATTTCCAAAACAGTAACTGATATCTACTTATTTCTGTATATTTTTCTGTTATAGTCTCTGTGATACAATTAAAAAACACTTTAATGTGCAGCTACAACCATTTCTCATTGCACTAGGCTAAATATTTGCAAATGATAAAGAGGACCCTAAATGTCCAGGCCAGTTCTGAGAATAGGAGTTCAAAATTTGACTTGTTTGTTTGGGCTTTGTGAGGGTTTCTGGGTTGGTTTGGTTTTTAGGGTCTTAAGGATGGGACTCCTAACTATGCAGAACAGAAGAGCCTCCAAATGTTTCTACAAATCTTGGTCATAAGAACCTAAGTCAGACAGCAAATGTATGCAACTGCAATTTATAAATTCCTTATGTAGCTTTTCATGGGACAATTTAGATGGGAAGGGACCTGGGGTGGTCTCTAGTTGAGCTTAGTGGCCAGAGAAGCTTGTTCAGGGGTTGATTAAGTTGGATCTCAAACTGTGTTCAGCATTTCATAATGGTCAATTATCTGCATAATGAAAACCTCGTCTAAAACTCGCTGGCAGTCTCTCCTGGTTCAATTTAGAAGCCCTGTTTTTGTCTCCCTTCCATACACACTAGTGAGGGTAGGATAGGATCAAACTCCCTCTTCTTGGTAACCTCCTCCTAGGCAGAAAGTTACTCCTATGTGTTCCCTAAACCTTCTCCTGTTCAGGGTAGTTCTGATTCCCATGTAACTTCACTCTGAGTCCAGGAATCACGCTGGCTGGTTTGGATTTAAGTTGTTTGTTTGTGGTGATTTGTTTTTTTGTTTAGGTTTGTTATTTGGGGCAGGTGGTGGGGAGGTGTGAGAGGGTTCAGCAGGAGTGGTTTCAAACTGAACAACCAAGCTAAAATGTTCAGGAAACATAATCCCAATCTGTCCTTCAACTAATCTACTGCAGGCATCTGTCTGCATGTCAGTATGTAATAAGAAGCAACAGAAAGCATATGTTATTAATCTTTCCATCTCCATTTCACCTTTTTATCTTTAGTTCTTTTTTTTTTTTTTTTAATCGTAAATTCCTCAGAAACTGAGTTTTCTCATCTGACTCTGCAGAAGCTAATGATCTCATTTATGGTGTTTAGGTGTGAGCATAATAGAGGTAATTATTGGAAACATCAACAGTGGTTTATGTCATCTAAATCCCACCAAGAACAAATAATAAGATTATTTCATTATCTGCAACCATTTCTGGCCTCTGTCATTAGATATAGCAAAAAGATGAGAGATTATTCAGGCTGGAAAAGAACATTTAATCCAATTGTATCTGAAGAAAGGTTTTGAGGTAGGTGAAATAACTGCATTTACCATACAGTTATGTACTGTAGTCCTCACAGCAGTGCAAAGAGGAGGCCAGAGTTTGTTTGTGTATTTGGTTTTGCATTATATAGTTGATATTTGATAGGATAAAAAAGTAGCAAAGATTCCTCAAAGACATCATAAGAGATAGAACTTAAAAGCAGTCAAGCAATATGGGCAGATCCTTGACAACCACTGTCTTGCAGCCGTGCACAGAGCTATTTCATGTGTGAACGTGACAAACAAAAATGTAATGCTTAATCAGACTTCCTTCTAAAAATGTTGCATTTGGCAAGATCTTTTGACCTAAAGAATAAAAATATTCAAAATATTTGAAATTACCCAGAAGTTGTTTGTCTCGCATATTCTGCTAAGTAGTTACATGTCTTTGATGGGAGCGCTGGAAAAGACAGGAAATTTCACCTGCTGGGTGCAAATTTATTCCTTCCTTCTTTCAAAACCAAATAGATAAAACTGAGGGGTTTTTGTGAGCTGCTGCTTCTAAAAAAGAACTGACTTTTAATTTTAGCAACATCGACAGATGGTGATTTCTAAATTAGAAACCAGGTACCAGCTGTGGCCCTGCTGTCTTCAACCTACACTTGACTCTGCCGTGGTCTGCAGCAGGTCCTTTGGTTACAATGGAGCAGCTGATTGACTGGAGCTCTATTTGGACGCTCCTCTAAACACAGCCTGCAGGGTGAAGGTTCACAGTGAAAACAAAAATAGTGGAGAGGTGACAATCACTTGGAAGGCCAGCCTCAACTAGTCCAGTTACTCTGTCAAATAAATATATGTAATACAAATATATTAAAATATAAATAATATAAAATATAAATAAATACAAATGATATTTATGGCCAGTAATTAGAGTAAAATGGCATCACTCAGTGCAGTATTGCAGCACTGAATGCATACAAGGAATGGTTATGGGGCATATAAGTATCATTAGAGGCCAAATTCTCTACAGAAATTACTGCAGATAACTAATGAGTCCCCTCTGATCATGACTACATTTAGCACTGGCAGCACAATGACAAAACTTTCAAATAGGAAGGAAAGAAAAGCACTGAACCTCACATCATCCACATCATCATCCGGTGGAAAGCTTACAGACTCATTAGGCAGCAAATTAGCGCTGTTTAGAAAAATTATGATGCAAATATGAAACACGATAATCAGTTACAGCTCATGAATTTGAATCCTCTATTTAGCTAATTGAGGAGATCTGTAGATTAGGCATATATAGCCCATCCTTCACTTTCTGCAGCGAAAAACTTCACCTGCGCTTTGGATGCACTGGAAAAGTCCCTGTGACAGTTTAATTCTTTCCTAGCTGAGGTCTGTGGTCCCAGTGGGAGCAAAGCTACCTCAGTGATGCCTGCTCTTGTGGGCTGGTCAGTCTTTCAGATGGGACAGTCACAAGGGCAGGGTGGCTCTACCTTTGAAGGAAATCTAAGCCTCCAGACCTTGGCGGAAGACAGGCTCCAGCTCACTGAAGCACTTCAGCATTTCTACAGTGAGGACAATTCTCCTGGTTATCCCAGCAAGGGGTCAGGTCTCACAAAGTGCTGTGAGCAAATGTGTTCTGCTTGATAGTGTGCAGGGGGATTTTTCTGACAGTAACCTACCAAAAAAGCTAATGAAGAAACTAAAATTTGGGAAAGAACAGGAGGAGTGAGCTACTTTCTGAGTTTTCACAGAAGGTGAGCGTTGCCAGTGGAGCCTCAGAGGAACCTGTGCTGAAGCCCAAGTGGTATCCCATCTGCAGTTATCTGGAAAAGCTAGTATAGAATGAGGTGGTAAATTCTGATAACCTGAAACTAAGTGAGGTGATAAAAGTACTGCGTAGAGTAGCAGAACACCTCAGAGTACTAAATGATTGGGCAAGGACATGGGAAGAAAAAATCTGGTGCTGATAGATGTAGAGAAATGCAGACAGAGCAAGCCTGTCCTAAATACTAGATACAAATTGATTGACACCAAACTGCCTATAAGAAACCTGTTCTTGGAGTTGTAGCAGATAATTTTATGAAAATATCAGTGCATCACTCAGTAATGAGAAAAGTAATTACTAGAAGAAAAATGGGGAAAACAAAGCAGAAAATTCTCTGTTGCAATATGAATCCACAATGTGCCCAAATCATGAAAACTAAAAGCATTTCTAGCTGTTGTGTCTTGAAGAATCGATGCAGCAAAACTGGAAAAGGTGCACAGAGTAGTGATTAGAATGACCAAAGGTCTGAATCTTTTACGCCCGAGGGAGATTAAATAAACTGGGGTTCATCTGTATGAAATAAATGAGGTAATTAAACTGGGCAGATTATGGGGCTGTGACATTATAGTGGCAAAGAGATGATAAACTAAGAACCATTATTCACTGGTTTTGATAACACACAAATGAGAGGCCAACAGCTGAAATTGTCAGAAGGCAAGTTCCACCTAATTTGTAAGGTTTTTCTTCCCCCACTTTTCAATTAATGAAGAGTTATTAAACCTAGAGATACCACCTCTGGCCTGAGAGGATTTTGAAGCACTCATCGTAGGGTTTGGGCCAGTAGGTAAAGAGGAAACATTATATGCTTGCCCTGCTCTTGGGATTTTCCTTTAGTATCCATGCCTAGCTGGAGACACTTTGTGGAATTAAATATCCTTAAAAATTAGGTACCAAAAAGTATTGCGGTTATACACATTTGCCAATGAATCAGAATCAGAATTCTTGTCCTTACTATAAAGGCTCAAACTGAACTTTTCCATCCTGACATAACTGGCACATGTGGTGGACAATTCCTGGTATTTTGCTTCAAGCACTTAAGACTTTATAGATAACTTCTATAGGAGTCCTAAAATCCCCATATGCTATAGAAACTTATTTCCTGAATTTTTTTCCTAAAAAATAGCTAGTCTAGAGTTAAGGTAAACATGATGTACTGAAGGGGAAACTGTAAACAGGGATACACTGAGTTTCAATTTGAATATTCTGGGGGTTTGCCCTTTTTTTTAAATTACCACTTTTCTTTAATTGACATCTCTGTGAAGCCTTAGTATTGCTCCTGTATGCCTTTTAGTCCACTTTTCTGTGACAGGCTTTACCAAATGGGGCTGTGGATAGATAAAGTCCCTTTGTGATTGCCTACCTTGTTGGGTGTTCTATGCTATGGGCAGCAGAGCAGTAGTTCTCAGCCATCTGCTTTCCCTTTGAATTAGGAGATATCTTACATCCCTGAATCCTGAAAACTGGAGTCATTGCTGAGACATATAATTTAGCATCAAAAGCACAATAGGAATTCTTGAGTGCCCTGACAGCAACCCATGTGCAGGTGCACGACCAGAAAGAAAATACACGTAATTAATGAACCAGGCTTCTATTTCTGGCATCTGTCATTAGCTATAAATAAAATAATAAAGGATTTGTGTTGGAAAACAGCTTGAAAGGACACATCATTTCATGTTCTAAGCTGCTGTTTATTTGGGTGTTGCTAAAACTGCTACTAGATATGAAGAACTACTAAAAAAATTCCACAAAAGCAGTATAATGCTATTATGAAAGAGAATATCATCTCACTACTATATAGCTTTACTCTTAGCTTAAGGCCATGGTTCAGCTCTGCAAAACTACAGTTATGGTTTCTTGATTTACAAATCTATTCCTTGTGTGCACTCAAAACCGTCTTTACTTTAGTGCCAAAAGTTATCACTCCTTTTAACACTGTGAATGCATCCCAGACATGAGGAAAGGAGCTGAATTTTTCTCCTAACAAACCTGCTTTCAAGAAAATTTTTAACTAGTTTTGAGTACTGAGGGTAGAGTCTGCCTTCAATCACAGACAGGAGATGATTATACAAGCTTTATGGCACACAGATTATTACTGATGATGGTGAACAAGTTAGACAAAAAGCAGCTGGTCTTTTAAATCCCTGGTTGTTTGTAGAGCTGACAGTTAGAAAAATGTTTTTATTTTTTCCCTCCAACTGTGCAAGTTACTCTGAGAGTTATTACGAGAGGAAAAAAGTGAAACTTAGTTTGATGTTTCTTTTCTTCTTTTAAAGAAGTACATTTGAGGACCCATCAAAACCAAAACAAAACCAAAAGAAAAATTTTCTAGGTTATATTTAATTCTACAAGTGACCCTGATATCAACTTTTTTTTTTTTTTTTTTACCTGAGCTGGTTATGTTTGGTCACCACATGGTCAGTGCCTAGAGATTGCTTTACTCACCAGCTAAATGTGGGCACCTGCAGGATTTCTGTGACCTTGGAGGACCCAAATGTCCTGAAAGTGCAGTGTCTGAAGTGAAGGGAAATATGACAGCAATCATAAACTTTTTTATTTGAGGCGAATGAGTGGAGGCAAAATTTAAAATTCAGTGACTCTTTTTGCTACTCTTTATTTTTCCATTCCCCTTCCTCATCTGAAGTATAGCCTACAAAATACTTGCCCCTCCCATTTCTATTTTTGGTATTAAGATACAAACCACTCTTGTTGCTGAGTGATCCCTGGTAGGCACCTTTCCCATTCTGTTGCTAGGAGAATGTTTTCCCCTTAACATATGGTTCATGTTATGCTGTAATTTATTGTCACACAACTATCTGGTTGTTTAAAAAAGTTATTTTTATTGCCCTTAAGAAAGGTCATGTGTGATTATTCTTGGCACTCTCCTTAATGAACATAGGTGGCTGGGAACTTAGACTAAAGCTAAAAAGTAGCAGGAAATCTTAACTTACTCAAACTTAGAAGGAGGGAAGAAAGAATGTATTTGTCAAGACACAGCCCAACTCTGAGGCAGCTACTCTGTTGTCAGCACACAGTCTACCTCCTCTGCTGCTGTACAGCTCTCGGACATCACGATGTGTTGCATGACATCAATAGTCAAAAGTTTCTAGTGTCATACCATGGTTTAATTTCACTACTTGATTCAGCAGTGATAATTCTAAGATTTATTTCTCTCTGTAATTTATCTTTTTTCGGATGAACAGAAGTTTTCCATTTTACAGAGAACGTGTACACTATTAAGTTCCTTTTAAGCCCTTTGTGCAATGGTTTACAGCCATTTGAATCCCAAAATCCATTTAGATTCCTAAATTCAAACAAAAATCCAGCCCCTCCGGGTAGCAGTTGCTCAGCAAATATTGATGTTTCCAGTAAAAACTCAATATTTCAGAAAGTTTGTTCTTAACAAAATGCCCATTCAAGAAGCCTATCATACGAAAGGTGAAGGTTAAAAAGCCAATTATCTCAGTGCACAGTTCGTGGTCTGAACAGGGAAATATTCATTTCAGGTGTTCTACGTGCTTGATTTTGCATGGAGCGTATTTTATTCTTCACTTAAAATATGACAAGTTTAGCAAGAGGCATCTTGATAGCCCATCTTAAATAATATAAAACAGAATAAGTCAATGCCTGTGAAATGTCTTCCAAAGCGTGGAAGAACCATTTCTACACTGCAGTTTTAGCAAGAGTCCCTCCTGTACCAACATGGGCACACAAGATGCTCTGAGGGCACTCCTTATGGCAACGGCTGCCTGATGGCACTCCCTAACCAAGAAGTTTGTAATGACACCACGCAGGTACCTTTGCACTCTGTCTTTCCCTGCAGACGTTAAACCAAATATAGCATCAGGGTGCAGAGCATGTGCAGACCTTCTTTGAGCTTATGAGCTCTTTAGTGAAGCTTAGAAAACAGATAGGATGGCACTCATTTAGCATACATAGCCGAAAATTAACATATTTACCTCTTGAACACAGTTAGTTGGACCCTACATCTATGGCTTTTTGATTCTTTCACTAGTCTTATGTGTCATGGAAGCTTCTGCAAGAAGCCTATACACTTATAGAGTAAGACATGATGTGTGTGGCTGCATTTGAGACTTTTGATAACAAAAGCCAATGTGAGGAGAGTAATACCTTCTTCAGCTTAAAAAATTAAATAAATAAACATGTGAACACCCTTGCCTGTGAATTTAGCATACATCACTGAAAGCTTTAAACAGTCCACATCACTGAAGGCTTTAACAGTCCACAGCTATTCTTATCCTGCTTGCAGAGCCAAGAGCAACTGGAAAGAAGAGGTAGTGACACAGGAAGGCAACATCTGCACTCTACATGACTGCACAGAAATGTTGTGTTCACCTTCGCTGTTCGCTGGAGAGCTGACATGGAACTAAGACAAATGAGAAAAAATGTGGATCTTCCACCTGGCATTTCCCAAGCCGAGCATTTCTGGGCTTTCAATCCAAAGTGCTTCCCTTTGACATTTATGAGGCAAAAAAATCTCAGTCTTTCATTTTGCAGCAACTTTCATTTCAAATTTTACTTTATTTATTGTACAGAAATAGCACGTATTTCTACATAAAACCCTTTCTTCATCTGAAGTTAATACTTTCTGACTTTTCATTTGACCAAAGTAACCTTCACACAGTAATAGCCAGGCAAGTAGAAGCCTACCTACCTCCTACATTTATCCAACCCTTTTCCTTTTCTATTTCTTTTTTTGGCACTGATATTTAATGGATAAATAAGTTACTTATGTAGGATTGCACTGAGATTGACAGTATTACTCAGTGATCTTTTGACTGGTTACTAAATGAAGAAACGTTCAGAACTGGAGCCCATATACTGTGTTTTGTCAGTCAGGGTATTTTGTTGGGGGTTTGTGGGGTCTTTTTTTAGTCTCATCCTCTTAAAATTAAGAATCAATAGTGAAATAAGGTCTAAATGGTAAAAATTCTTTAAAATTCAGTCTATTGCAAGATAATTTGGCAACAGACAGATACAAACTAAAGACCATTCTGTTTTATGTAATGAACATCTAGTGCTGATAACATCAGATAAAAATGTAATTTGCATTCTCTGTGCATAATTCACTTTATTAGAGGCAGTGGTGCATAACTTCAAACATTTAGCCATACTCATGCAACCTGGTCCTATGATGATGTTTATGCTTACAGCAAAATGGAAATACTGTTTCAGAGAGCAGAGTACAGATGACTGGCATAATAAGTCAACCTAAGGGAAACCATGGAAAAATGTTCTTGGAGTTTACATATAATGATTTAACTTTAATCACAGAGATCAGAGTGTTCTACTGGAAGAGCAAACAGGGAATAGTTTAAAATACTGATTTTAAATGGAACAGGGGAAAAAAAAGCCCTCCCATAACATGTACTTGCAAGCCTGTTATGGGGAAAAACATTAGAAGTGCTAGTTGATAAAAAACCCTTTAATTAACGTACATCAACTGGCTTAGGTATGCAGCAGTCAAAAATTAGGTAGCTTTTACATATTTAAGAGGTTAGAATATTAATCAGGGAAGAGCTTATCATTATTGTCAGACCAGAAATGATGCAGACAGAATAGTTAAACAGAGATTAGCCAGAATAGATTCCCCAGTGCGAGTCAGGATGCAAATGCATTTGCTTCACTACTAACCAATACATCTGCTACCAGATCCTCCTATTCAGCAAGGAAAATGGGACAGGCAAGTAGATCTTTTTGATGTTAAGGCAAGATTTGTGTCTGTTCCATTCCTGACTGGCCCCAGAGTTTTTAATCTATCAGAAACTTCTACTTGAACACATCTCCTCAGCCCACCTCAAGGATCAGAAGCACATTAAACTCACTCTGGGCCATCTTTCATACGATTACAGAATCACAGAATGGTTTGGGTTGTAAGGGACCTTAAAGATCACTAGTTAAAACAGGCCTACCATGGGCAGAGGCACTTTCCACTAGATCAGGTTGCTCAAAAGCACATCCACCCTGGACTTGAACATGTTCAGGGATAGGGCAGACACAATTTGTCTGAGCAACCTATTCAGTCTCATAGTTAAGGATTTCCTTCTAATATCAACCTACACCCTTTCCGTTTAAAGCCATTTCCCCCCAAATGTGATGGATAGTGGCTTAGACATTTTATCCACCAGTTTCCCCAAGGCTCACAAGAGAATTTCATCAGGTCCCATGGACTTGTGTACTTTCAGGTTCCTCAAATGGTCTCATGTCCAATCTTCTCCTAAAGGATGTGGTTCTTCATGCTCCTAGTCCCTGCCTTTGCCTTCTAGGACTTTGGACAGTGTGGCTGTAGAAGTTCCAGGTGAAGACCAAGGAAAAACATTTGAGTATCTCAGCCTTTTGTCTCTAGTTTGTCTTTCCAGGAAATTTTGGACATGAATATAGTGTTAAGTCAATTAACTCCTTAGGTGCCATTCTGGCCCTAAAAGTTTGTTGGAAGTCCAGGACAGGAGCCATGGTAAGACATACAGCTTCAGCCCTCTTTCCTTATTCCAGAAGCAAAGAGACATAATTATCTCTTGTTCAGAGGCTGCCGGAAAACCCATCCATAAACAAAGCCAAAGTCAAATTTTACGACTTTCTGTCAAAAGGAACAAGAACTGTTCAGTCTCTTGGCTAGAAAGCACATAGGAAAGAAAACACTAAAACAACAGATGTCCTCTCTCCTTGAGCAGAGGCTGAGAGAAAGCACACCCCATGTGGCATCTGCACTCCTAAGCCTACTACTGGATAGATGAAGAACTCAGCAATAAAGAACATGTCAAGGACAGTTGTTCCAAGCAGCTTACAAGGCACCACAAACTCAGCTGGTTGGTGATTGTTCCAGGAACATATCTACTGCTGGGAGCAGCAGGAACAAACCAGTGTCAGTCCTGGGCTGCCCTTGGCCTTCTCAGGATGGGCACTTCTATTACATGGCACATGGGAGACAGTGTGACCACCACTCCTTCAGGCCACCAGCTAATGCCTTCTATATCTTGTGTGGTGAATCAGCATAAATGGAATGTGACGGGCCATGAAAATAGTCTCATCCACCTCTCTTGGGAATAATCAGCACGGGGGAAAATGTGACCATTTTGCCATTAAAAGTTCCTTGCTCTGGCTGTCTGAAGGAAGAACTACGTATAATTTAAACTATTTCTTTTCTTTTGCTTTCAACAAGTTTCTCATCCTTTGCTTTGGAGAGACATAGCCCTCTTCGGATTGGTGAGGATGTTTTTGAAGTGGTTAATGTTTCTACTAAGCAGTTAGGAAGCATCCAGCTGTTAAAAGCCTTTAATTGGTGAGTCTGCACTATTTCAGCCCCTAAGGGCTGGAGACAAATAATTTTATCTTCCAGAAATACCAACAATAACTGCAAAAGTTATTGAAGTCAAGGTGAAAAGAGACACTTCTGACTTACTAAAACAACCAATTCAGGAATTAAGTACACCTTTTTCTGTGAAATTACAGTGGGATACCCAGAATTTTCCATGATACAATCTAATGATTTGTGCTTAATTGTTTTGCACTTCTTCATTAAGGCCCAGGCTACTGGGAACTACATCATCAGTAACCCCCAAAATTGACCCAGAATGTTGTCAGTGAACCTCTGTTTATTAATTAGAGCTTGAAATACAGCAGTATCCACCAGTACATTTCTAGCTTTTCTTGAAATGATAATTTGAGACTTCTGTGAATTTCAATGCACCCAAACAGATACCTAAGCATCAGTGGCTGAATTCTGGCTTGTCTTCAGTTTATTCAAATATTTTATTTCCTTTAGTTTTTTCAGAAATTCAGTGAAAAGCATGACATCACTTCCCCACCTGAAATATGTGTTCTTTATACCACCACGAGTTGCAACCCTGGAGTAGCTTTTGTTAAGCTTTTTATTTGAAGTTTGTACTGCTGTCTGTTGTACAAGCTTACAGAAGTACAAAAAAAGTCCTGCTGTCTGGCTCAAAATTCAGCTCCATGTACTTTGTATTGTTCTCAGGTTTTCTCTGTGCTGTGGCTGCTTTAATTTGTTACCAATTAATGGCATTGCCACAAATGCTTTGGAAAAAGTGACTGGCAGAAAGAAATGGAGTCTGGGCGTATAAGAGAAGGGATTAAAACATTTTGGAGTTATGGGAATAATTAATTAGTGGGGTGGCTCTGGAAGATGGGTGGTTAATTCCCCAGGAAAATGCCTCCTCTAATCTCCCTTTGCCTTATGCTTCCTATAACGTGTTCAGCCCATACTATCAGCTGTTTTATGCTCTGCATACTGCCTGCCAAAGAGGGACTGACTGTTGCCTGCCAGTGTAGGTGGTGTGCAGAATGTTTCTGTAGCATGGCCATGTCTTCCTTGGCTCCTGTAAGGCAAAGGACAGAAGTCTCCTATCTCTGCTCTCATTCCCTAAGCCACCTGATGCCCAAGTCCACAGGACATCAGTCTGGCCTGGGCAGGGACACCCTGTATGTAGAATCAGATTTGTCTAAGATCAGGTGAGAGTTAAGCACCTGTTTACAGCATTTACCAGATTATGAAGAGATAAACCCATAAAACATTGTTTATGACTTCTCTGCACTCTTAGTTGAAAGGTAAGGATTTCTCCTTCAGGTAACTGCTCAGTCTTTAGGCTAGAGGCATATCCCCGCAAAATTCACCTCTACCAGGACAGAACATCCTTGCTCTGTCCTCTCCATTTTAAGTCTGGCTTATCGTTTGGACACTTGTTTCATCAGAGCCATCAGGGAATGTGAATGGTGTCTCAGTGCAGGTATCTCTGAAGACTATATACTGCCTGAAAGATTCAAAGCATGTCTGAAAAACTCCCTTTCCCTGAAATATTCAGGACCCGCTGTGTGTAATGATCTTTCTGTCATGTGATGCTGTTTGGTGTCAGGAGACTGCTATGGGAAAGCTCTCGCATTTATGTAAGAATTCATGTTAAATAAAAGGGTTACTGATGTGCTGATTCCTCATCTCTTTGTATCCTCCACTGTGATCACAAATTTACATTTTTGTGAACTCTTTCACATTCTGCGGTAATTTTTCCTTCTTTTTTGCCTGCCATGCTCCTCCTGTCCCTTAACCAAAGCAAGACATGTGAGCCTTCTTACTTGCTGCACACTAACCTTTAATGTACCTAATAACAAAAGAGCACCAGTAATGTATCTGCTAGACCTAGCAGTGGTTAGGAATGCCAAAACCGTGTGCCTCCCATGGATTCCACACAACAAGCCAGAAGTTACATAAATAACTTGCCAGCTGGAGTTTCTCTATCTTCCTGCTTTGACATATCTAATCAGTTCTGTCCAATTCCTACCTAAAAAATAGTTATCCAACCTACAAAAAGGCATTATTAATTTTTTTTTTTTTTAAATTGATTAAGAAGGACACAAGGAATTGAAAAGTGTTGTTCTTCACAAGTGCTGCCTTTCTCAAAGGCTTCTATGTCTACATTGCTGATTTTATATATCAAAAACTAATGTCTCTAAAGGCTAGTGTGGAAAATCCAAGCCACAGTGGAAAATTGAACTGCATTCTTTCACCATCATCAGAAATAGAAGTCCTGCAATCAGAGCTGAGCTGACAGGTTTATTAATGATGTGTGAAGCAAAACTGAATCCAACTCAGCCTTCCGTGGCTATGTTTGGCTCAGCAACGATAACAGTAGTAAAATCATCATTACAGTTATCACTAAAAAAAAAAATCCCCAAATGCAATTCAAAGAACCACAGAGGGAGCCAATACATTGAGTATGATGATACTGGCTTCTACAATCCCTCTGCTTGCTATAATCACATATTATGTAAAAATTTGAGTGTTTAATTGTTGCTGTATTTATATAGAAATAAAATGTAATTTGATGACAAAGGCTTCCTTGGAAACAGAAGCTTTGTTTATAATACACTTTGAAGAAAGCTAAATGCCTCTCTGATATAACTGAAAAACTAGTCAGAATCAGAGACTGGAACAAGAATTTAACGTGCTGAGAAACTAGACAGAGCATCCAAACGGATGGTCTTAATCTTCCAGAAGCAGTATACCATACAGAAGTTGTGAAGTTAAATGTAAAAAGACAAAATTCTTTTAATAGGTATGAGAAGGTCTGTATAATACTGGTAAAATGGCTATGGCTCACAGGTTTGAGATTTTGCAAAAGATCATACAAGAGAAAGGACAGAGCTGCATTCCTTGAAGAATACCTGCCACAAAATATTATATAATGTGGTATGTCTTTCCACCTCTTCTTATGATGATGTGTTTAGGGATGATTTTGGAAGTAAAACCTTATGGGATTATTCTTATATTATTTTCTCTCCTTGAATTTATCTGTAAAACAGGGCTGTGTGAATGTCGATGGCTGCTTGTCATTGAAGACATAGTAGCACACCATCTGAATTCACAGTTTTACATTACAAAGCACAGTATTTAAAGGATTAGAATATAATTTCCAGCTAATTTTTAAAAAGAGGATCTGGCAGTCTATGAGCAATACACTGGGTAGTGCTAATTTTTGTCCAATTCTATCTCTAAATAAATGTCATACTGTGAACAAACAATTTGGATGTCATCCAAGTATAAAAGATTACAAACAATAATTGTGCTATATAAGCAAATCAGAAAATCTGATACTGACTTAAATAGAACAAAGATGTTATTCATGATCAGAAGGCAAAGTTTATGAAGGAGCCTTTTTAGATGCACATTACCTTGTGATTTTACTTCAAATGGAAATGCTTCATACATTACTATATCTTCTTGCTAAAGAAAAGGGTATTACTTTGGGGTCAATCTACCATAAAAACCTAGTCCTCAAACTGAGCTGACTTTCAATTATTTACTATTGAACAACTACCTTTTATTCTACTATGACAAATACTTCTAGTTCATTGAATTACCCCCCAAAAAGGATTGTGAATAGAAACATGCTTAGGGAACATAAGATCCTATGTGTCTTAATTAAGAGCTTTCCAGACAAAAGTCCCTACAGTTGTTCTCCTGAATTAGAATGAAAGGCATCAGAAACTGTAAAAGTAAACACAGTTGAATATTCACCTGCCTGTTACTTGTTTAAGTCACAACAATGACCAGACTGTTTCCAGATGGAAAGAGTCACAGACCAGAGTTCAGCAAAGCAATAAATACTTGTTTAGGGCTCCTTGTGGTGTTGAAAGGTAATGATGGCACACAGTATTCTACTGCTGTAAATTAGAATCAGTAATTGAAATTTGTTCATTAACTTTTGTACCTGTGATTATGACATTTGACTGGGTACACTCTATGACCTTCTAATGTTGTGCTATACCCAGTCCTGCAGCTTCTTCCACAGCTGGTATTCAAGTAAAAAGTCAGTATAATCTTTGTACTGTGCGTACAAAGGAGAAATAGGAGAGAAATAGGAGAGAAATTCGGTCATATGCACCCATTTATTTGGATTAAGTTTATACCAGAAAAAAAAGTCCTGCAGGGGCCAGTCAGATATTTAGGACTGTGAATCCAGATTTACCATCGCTGCCACAGACCATGTTTAGTGCTTCCTGTGGAAGTGCATGGAGCCAAAGTGAAACCTCAGTCATCCCCTTTGGATTGCATCTAGAATTCTAGTTCCTCCTGTCCCAGGCAGGTTTTGTGCTGGCATCATTCTTTATCTCAAATTACCCTCCCCTTTTCCCTTGTTTTTAGCACACACTACACTTGAAATGAGCAGTCATATCTTCTATCAGCTTCCAGTCTGGTAAGCCTTAAGTCCCAGCTCACCCAGTTTACTCTGACAGAAGAAACTCTCCTTTCTTCTGCTCATGCCACAAACTTCGTCCATTCAAGCTGATATTGAACCTTTCAGGGCAGGTGACCAAACTTTTGTTTGTCATAGTGCCACCGGCACTTTCCCAGTGCCACACTTCTTTACTAAATAATCCCCATCTTTAGTATTTGCAGAGGAAATTTGCTCTCTTCAGTGTTACATCATATTGGTGTAGAGTCAATCCTTCATCAACCAAAGTGCCAATGTTCATCTTTTTACTTGGTCCAATAGGCAAGACCCAGCTTACAGTAGAAGATCTTACTCTACGCCCTTCTGTATATTGCCTTGTGTGTTTTAGTGTTAGCATTTCGTTTCAGTTCTGTCAACAAGGTCAAGCATTAATTTTTCCAAGTGCCAAATCTTACCAAAATTGGTAGCTTCCAATGTGACACTGTCAGCTAATTTCACGAAAGTACATTTCCACTCTCTATTCAAATCACTAATGAAAAATAATAAATAAAAGAAGTGTAGTTCTGAATAATCATGTCTACCAGATCTATAAGATTGTGTACACTCTGGTCATGTTTTACATTATTTACCAAGAACAGCAATGATTGTTTTCTAGTTTATTCATGACACAACCTCTAAAAATACATGCAAATAAATTGTGTGCTTCTGCATGATTGCAAGGCTCACAGGGCAGTGAAGAGAGGGGTCGCTTACCTAGAGGCTAATAGGAGTTGACTAAGTACTGAAGTTTTATAGAACACTGACATTGATATAAAAGGGATTTTTTTTAAAATAGTTTCTTCTTTCTACACCGTTTCTTCTTTCCACAAAGTTTCTTCTTTCTACAACTCTTAGCTAGTCAACAAAAGCATTAACTCCCAGTTCTTCTCTGATTTTGAAAAAATAACCAGTAGACAGATGTTCATATAACATGTGGTTATCAGAATAATCAGTCTTTATGGTACAGAAGCTGGAAATATAATGTGAAATACTAGGAAAAGAGGATTAGAGGTCTGCAGTGCAACCAGGAATCCACTGCTCTGCATCTGGTTCAAGACTTAGACTGAGGGAGAAGTCTGCAGCATGAACTCTGCTCCTCCTCTGGCACATTGGAAGAACAGGGAAAGTCAGTGGTGCTGCTGTCTAGAGCTGAGCCCTGTCTTTTCTCATTCAGGACGGACACGATAAGATTGACTGACCCGTTCACCCCTCATTACCTTTACAACTAAAGCAAACAGCCCTCTGAAATGAGTCGGTGCTCAGGAGGATCTCAGAGGTGGATGCCACAGAGACATTGCTGTATTAACCTTTATGGTCACTGAGTGACTCTGACGCTCCTGGCAAATCCAGCAGAAACAACTGAAACTCACAAGAAAGCCTCCTGGAGAAAGGAAGAAAATCCAGCGACATTTCTGGTGGGCAAGAGAGTGATTTGACACAGCAGGACCAAGGTGCGCTGCTTGGCAAGAGAGACAAATCTTATGTGTGTTCTCCACTAGGACATGAAGAAAGTAAAGGTGTGTTTCCTTCAGGATGTCATTTCTTTGTTCTGTGAACATCCTTTAGATGTGTGTGCCTCGTAAAATGAGATCTGGGGGAGAAAGTACATTTTGAGGCAGCCTAGGGCAAAACCACATAATATTATTCATTTTGTCCCTGGGAACCTGTACACTTATTAATACTGCAAAAAATTCCAGCATGTTGGCATTGATTTTTTTCTTCCTCCAAATCACAGCAAAAGCTAAAAAAAAAAAAAAAAAAGCAATGGAACATTCAAACATTGAAGGAGTTGCATTTACTTGCAGACTGATGTTAGTCCAGCTGAAAAGCTGCAACCCTTCAGTGCAGTTTGTTTCAAGTCTCTTGTGCTCATTTTCTTGCTCCTTCATGCACTGCAATTTATTCATGATGCAACCTTACCGGACCTGGAAAAAAGTTGTTTCCTTATCTTTCTCTGGTGAAAAAAAAGCAACTAAAATTTTCTTATTTTTCTAACAGAAATTTATTTAAACTGACAAAGCTATTTCTGCCATTAACAATATTTCCAGTATGATGTTTCGTGAAGTCCTAATCTGAGCCCATTCAAATAGATTTATTTTGGTGGAGTCAGATCACAACTTTGGTGCTGTATACGTAAAACATCCTTCCTTGGCAAGCACTGTGCCCTTTCTACAATGAAATTAGAGGGGTTTAGTTTGGTGCCAGAGACAAGCAGAGTCATGTTCATCCAGCGTAAGAGGATGAATACTGGTTTTGTTCCCAAAAACTGTCACAGGCAGGATGTGTGCACAGCGAGTCCCATGGCTGAGACCCACAAACCCTATTACTGGTTCCTTCAAGTAGCAGTTTAGCAATTCGTGTTTGTGCTTGGTCTGCTTACCAGCATAAATTGCTGTATTTCAACCTCATAAATACTCAAAGGGCACATTTTGCCGGCGATGTGTTCTTGTTCTGAGGCCTCTGTCTATTCCTTAGTGGTGTTTGGGGTCTGAAGTTTGTCGCTTTGGGTGGTGCCTTTAACTGTAGGTCAGCAGCAAACATGAGCAAGCTGCAATGATAACCAAGTCCTGCTATCAAACACCACTTGATGTTGCCTAAACAAATACCAAGGAAGAAAGAACTGTAGGAGAAGTCACTGTGAAGACAAAGGACCTTGTCTTTGCTTTGCCCTTGTCGGAGCAATCCAAAAGCCTTGCAGAATTCCTACACTCATAAGACTCTCTTAGGTTTGACTATTATCAAACCCTAGGTTTTAAAATACTGTTTCTGGGACACAAGATAAAAACTGTTTGGTTTTTTGGGGGTTTTTTGGGGGGGTTGTTTAGTTGGGTTTTTTTAAATTCTGATTCTCAGTAAATGGAAACTCTGGAAGGATTCATGAAACATTTTGCTGTTACCTTTTGCTGGATAGTTGGATTCTCATTTTATTAAGGTTTCTTCTGCTTCATCCTTGAGGAAAAGCAAAGGCACCCACTTCTGGCACAAATTTACATTCTAAATACAGTAAATTTTCACAAAAAACTGATACTGCCTTGTGCTCTTCCCACTTCAGTACAACCAAAGGAAATATATAACTGCAAATATAAATGATATTATTCTTTCCCAGGTTTTAAAGTTACAGAAAAAATTGCCAGCCTGGCTTAATAATTAACCACTGACTTTCTTTTAAACCTTGAATTGGGTCAGTATTTGTTGGTCTCCTATGTTTAGTTTTCTAAAATTGAAGCCCCCCAGAACTGAAGGGTGTCCTGAAAGTCTCTACCAGTGGAGAAAGGGCTCTCTAAATAAAATGTTTTTCATGAGCATCAGGTGTGACCAGATTTTCTGAAAGAGAAAAATTACACCAGTGGTACCAAAATTTCAGTCTCTTTTAAGGCACTCTATATCACCAACGCCTTCTATTCCAATAAGCTAATTCTTTGTCAACACAATCTTAGTACATCTTTACTGTTTCCTGTTAAATTATCTGCCAGTTCAACAGTAGTGATCAAATCATCATGAGTCCACTAAGAGTTCAACCTTCACACTTATCCAAGTCCTGTCCTGCAGAGAAATAATTCTTCTCCTATCTTCTAATAAATATGTCATTCACGAGCCCAAGAATTACTAAAATCACCATCCTGATGACCAAAAGAATGTAAATGAAAGTGAGTCTTCAATGGCAGGAGCTTTTCAACTACATTGATTACCATTAGAAGAAAATCAGTCCTGGCCTGGAATATGTATTATTACTTTGTACCTGAAACTGTTTTGGCTTTTTATCATTCAGTCTGAAAAAGCATTATGTATCCAAGTAGTCTGCTGTACTGTGTTGAGCTGCAGTGCAGCTCAAACAAATCAGTCCTCAGCAGGAAATTAAACCAGTAAAGGGTCTTTTTGGTCTTTTATAGCCTCCTGCTGTGTTTAAGATGGGACAATTTAGATTTAAAAAAAAAAAAAAAATCCATTTATCTTTGCATATCTGGAGGCTAATAAGTAATATCTCATTGAAAAAAAAAAACAACCTAAATGGCTTTAATATTAAAAAAAAAAAGGAAAAAATAAAGTCTTTCTTTGGAAGTTACATTGTAATTAACTATAAGTAAATAGGAGAGGTTGTCAGGACTTGTAACAGATGTTCTTTACTTTTATGTCACCTCAGCTTGTAGCACTGCTGATGCGTGTCATGCAGGAGAGATTAATGAGAATCTGTTCTGAAACTCCAGCTGAGGAGAAGGAGAAGAATAGTTTGGATGCACACATTTTCTCAGTATTTGATCAATATCTTCTGTTTACCAACTGCAAAAACAAAGAAATTATTGAACTCCAATAGGTATGATCACTGCTTGGCAGGTATGAATAAAATATTTCATATTTATTTATACTCCTTTGACGCATCCCATCCTTTGGGTGGCGAATTTTTTTCCCAAATTTGTAGAAATAACGCTGTAGGTTTAAAACCTTCTTTGCCTGCAGTGAAATTTTCCTAACTTTTGCAAAAATAGAGCAGTTGTATATTTGTCTGTTCTCCATTGTCTCCCTCCCATTGTATTCCACTGACAATAGTGCAGGGGGAGAGCTAACAGCATGCACGGGAACAGCCTCATTATTTGTGAACTGATTGTGTGGAAAACATCTGTTTTCTGCCCAGCTTCACTTGTTTGTACACATTCACTGCTTCCAATGAGGCAGTGGAGAGAGGAAAAAGGAAAACAAAACACAGCAAATCTGCCATGCTTGTTGGTTGTCCCAGTGTCTCTCAGCCCTACTAGTGCTGCAGCTCCCAGCTCAACAAGAAATTATAAACTACTGAGCTAAGTGTATTTCCATGGTATGTCTCAGAAAAGGTTCTCTCATAATCCTCAGCTTTTGTAGACGATTCATGATAAAGAGCATGCTTCTTCCTTAAAAATCTTCCAAACTGGAAGTAGAGGAATTCCTCTTCCTCCTCTACCCCCAAAAATAAAATCTGATCATCTATTCCTTCAGTTCTAACATAAATGTCTTCTCCTTCATTTGTCTGTGATCCATGTCAATTCATTAAGCTTGTTTAAAAAAAAATAAAATTCTGTTTTATAAAGTATCAATTGTTCTTACTATTGATACTATTGTTCTTACTAATTGTTCTTACTGGATGCAGTCCAGCATCCACCAGTAATCTTAAAAGAAAAAACAAGTGTGCAAAATACACTACTACTGGACAATCTGCTCTTAGCATACTATATTTTTTTAATGTTGAGTAAAAAATTAAAGGCACAGAGGAAACTTATTTCACTCACCTGTGAACACACAGACCCACCATATGGGAGATGCCACAGACCCTGTAAACTGTATGGCCACATCATTTTACGGGAAAAATATCAGTAAACATCCCGACAAAAGCGATTTTGCAACTCAAGATGGTGTCTGCAACTTTTCAATTTCTATTGACAGTTGATAGGCTGAGCTGTTTCCCTTACTAGCAGTTCTCTCAGTTCACTTTTCTCCACTCTTCAGTTACCAGTCCGCAAAAGAGCTGATGTTACTTCATCATTCTTGCAGGACAGTACAGCTTGCTAGCTTTTGTCTCAATGCACTTCTTCTATTTTTTGTCCTATACAATGTGTGCTAACCAGTGTCAAAAAACTAATAATAATGTTCTAGGGTAGGAGAGGGCAATGATCTGGTTTGTTTGTTTTTTTTTTTTTCTTTCCTTGGACACAATGTATTTGGCTTTGTCAACTTTTCTATTTAGAAGTTGGATTAGTACCCATAAAAGGAGTGCCCTTGAGCCACTCTCACTTAATTACAGCTCACAGCCTCTGAAAGTAATTCTACTTTGAGTTCTGCTATCATGACAACCAGCTCTGGCAGTGTTTTTCTTGCACAGATCTCAAAACACTTGATGTAGGAAGTTTTAGGTCATTCTGCTGATGTAAAACCCAAGAACTGAGAAAATGGAGGCAGTTGCTGAAGTTTATCCAGAGTTGAGTAGAAAGAAACAAAAACAACACAGAAGAATATTAATTCTTAGTACTTTAGACATTACAACATAGCTATCTTGAAGGAAAAATACAGTCTTAAGTACAGGAGGAAAGCAGAAAGATACTAAATACAAAGGAATTAAAAGCATCCATCAGAGTGTTTTTCAAACTTTAAATGCATCTCTTCTTTCTTTTAGTCATCCCCACAGGAAAAGAAGATCACAGAATCACAAAATCTGCTGAGTTGGAAGGGACCCACAAGGATGATCAAGTCCAACTCTTAGGCCTGCATGGTACCAGCTACAAGAGTCACACCATGTGCCTGAAAGCATCATGTCCTGGTACGTAACCAGGTCTTTCTATCCTTACAACTTTTTATAGTAAAGCTGTGGATCCAGACGTTGCATCTAAACAAGATTTTTAGCCAAAATTTCTCACTCTTTCAGCATGAGTTTGTGGTTCTGAAACATGCCTCTATTTCAGTCAATGTCTAGATGGACTACTCAGGGAAACACAAAAAAAGATGATAAATTCCATAGAGAGAGGAAATGAACTTTGGCCACTAGAAGAAAAGTAAGAAGATTTGAGTGATTGACACTCAAAAATCTGAAATCTGACCACTAGAAATATGGTCTCTGAAGGCAATTGTGCAACACAAGTCATACAAACATTTTCAGAACACTTTGAGTTAGTTGGGTTGAAATAGAAATTATTCCTGGGTATTAAAAAAAAAAAAAAAGTAACACCAGCTTTCCATTTTTAAAGGATTTATAAAGTGATGATACAGACCCTAGCATTTTCAAACTGTCAAACACTTTTTAATTTGGATAGGATTGTCACAACTAGCTAAATATCTCTCTATGGTTATTTATACTAGCCTTAGCAAAACTAGCATTTTTCTAGATGAGTAGCCAGTTATGTTATTCCAAAGATCCAAGTTTAGATCCAAAGATTTGTCACAACATTACAAGTAGTATAAATTACAAACAGTTACATTAAAAGTTTTCCATCTTTGCTGTCCAGGTCAGTCTGAGAACATCATTAAATACTTCAGAAAGACATTAGTAGTTTAGCATTCACATCAAAATCACAATATCACCTAACACATAAGGAAATCTTACTAAAGAAGTGAAAAAAAAATCATTAACTGATAAATGGATGTGTTCTCTCATAAAGATCAGAAGACACAGGCCTGTGTCACCCCCCAGGAGTCAGGATTTCACAGGAAAAATATTAAAACAAAACAGAACACTTTAGATCTCCTAATGTCCATCATCCAAACGCAGTAGTCCACTTGGAAAGAAGGAAGCTACGGACTCCATGTTGATATTTATTTTCTTTATGTACTTTCTAGTAATAACCCAAGCGTTTTATCATTGATTTCTGAGGATGTTGAAATCAAAGCTTAACCCCGGTAGATGACTGTCAGCATACTCGTGTGCTTTTGCAGCACAGTTTGATCACTGGGGGCAACAGAAGAGTCATGACAGCCTCCAATTGCAGGCGTGGATCCAGCTGTGGGAGGGACAGGTTCTGCATGCAAGTCACCAGAAATTATGCGGGAGTGGGGAATCTACATGCTGTTGGCTCCCTTTAAAAACTGCAGCTTGAAGACATCCTTGACTTTGTGCCTGCTCTTTTAAAAGGGAGTATTGCCTCACTCTGTTTGTTTGCTTAGGCCATACATGCATGTGGGGTCAAAGGTCACATTATGCTATTGAGGCCTTAGTGCAATGGAGTTATATTCTTAATAGGAATCTGGTTCTGCCACCATACTGCGAATCTCTCTGATAATAGCAGAAATATTTTCCTCTGTAGTCTTGAACACAATGTTGTTTGAACACAATGATCCTTTAACCTCAATACTTGAAGAAAACCACCGCAAAGTCCCCCCCAATTATTTCTATATTCCAAATTACATTCCCTTTTTTCCCTGAGCAATACAGATTTTGAAGCAATAGTTGTTTTGAGTATGAATAATAGCATCTTAGCTAAGAAACTTTCAATGTGCTTTTAATTTGCAGATGAGAAGTACTGATTTGTCTCTAACAGAACATTTACATGCTCCACAGAGATGTCAAGCACAGAGATGTTCATGTGGCCTCTCCATTTAATGGAATGACAGCAAGAGGGGAAAAAAGCACTAGAGGGATTAATCCAATCATTACTTTCAAGATGCTTCTGATTTAAGGAACCTTGAAGAGGTTTCTATCATTCTGCACAGATTAATCTATTGAGAACAACCTAAAGCAAAGACTGTTAAGGGCTCACGAATCATCTGACAAGGGTCCAGGTCCAGAAAACGCACAAAGGGCATTCATTGTGCATATTTTCAATAAAGTTTTTCATACTTAGTTGTCTGTACCAACACTTATATCCTTACCACCTTGACTGAAAAATCTCTTTTTCTTCTCTCTAGCTCTTGCTTTAGCTATACCTCAGAAACCAAGCCACTAAATTGAGCTAGTGCTTTCACTGCAACATACCTGAAAGCACATACGTCTTCAGCTCCCACTAAAATAATCTCTTATACATCTTTCATCACAGTTGCTTCTACCTAGTCCTCCTAATCCCCACATTGGACAAGAGTTACATCAAATTCCATAAACCACTAGCTGTTTGTGTCAGCTTTTACCTAGATCAGCTGCAAAAGCAGTGTAGAATCTTGACAGAGAAAAGCCTGGAACCAAACAGATGAGCTTCATAACCCAGCAATGTCTCAGTGAGACATATAAAAGGGAGAGGAAAGCCTTCCAGGAACTTTTTGAGGGTAGGGCTGGGTCTATGGACGTGGTGCCCTGTTACTAACGTTAGAAGAGCTTTTACATTGAAACTTTAGGAAGGGTAGAGGAAGGTTGTGGAAATCATCACCAGTGGTCTGCAGAAGATGGAAGTGAACTGCTGTTCAGTGGAATGGTGTTTTGAGAGACTAAATATATGGAGAGATCTCTCCTTCTAAATACCTTTCAGCCTATCATCAAAGTGGTGGTTATTAATCTTTTGGAAATTCTTCCTATGCTATATCACAGACTCTCCACCCTCCTATATTGCCTTCTTCTGAATTTAGCATCAAATTCATGTTTCATATTCATTTGCAGTTCTCCAAGCACAACTTCTGCATGAATTTCCATTCTACTTTCTCATCAAACTGATTGTCCTTGCCATATCACTTTTCTATCTCATTATCCCCTCTCTTTCTCTTTATTTTTTCTGTATTTGCATCTTGAATGAACTCTCAGTTCACCCCATTAGTAAAATCTCACCTTTATCCTTACAACATCTTAGAGGCAGGCAAATGTTAGTTCACACTACTTGGTAAGGCAAGGAAAAATGAACAAGTCTTGCAGTGTGTCATATATTGGTAAATTAGAACCCCAATACTAATACATCACCACTAAAGAGAAATGACTTAAGAGCTTCACTGTCTCTGAACTCGTATCTTGTCTTATGCTGGATTATTAAGGAAAGGAGACAGGCATCTAAACACTAACAATGTAATATTATGTGAGAATCTGAGCATCAATATGAACCCATCTGTGCAGGGATAGTATCTTGTTGTTGTCTTCAAGTCCTTAACACATTCACAGTATTTCATTTTCTGTATAAAAGGAGAGGTATTTAGGTAAAGTACAAATAGGAAACTGAGGACAGGACTTGAGACTTTACACTCTGATTATTACAGTATTTTATTTAGCAAATAGATCCTTAAAGAAGATACCCAAATCCAGAAGCTCTGCTTGCTTTGATATACTCAGTATTGGATATGAGGGTGAAGTCATCAAGTTAACTTCAAAGAATGATATTATAGTCTATATTCTCCAGATTACTAGGATAATGCTCTCTCTTAACCTCCTCAGTGGACTTTCACAGATGAGAACTTACTATATTATATGTGACAGCTACCAGATTTGATGGACAGTTACCAGGACATCAGTGTTGTTATGGTTGCTCAAGTGCAAAATGTAAGGATCCTTGCCAAATTTGGAAGTCAGATTATTTCTCTTTAATACAGATATGTGTAAGTAGTGGTTGTGCAGAGTGACCTAAGTGATTCACATTTATCTGTACTTGTCAAAAGTTGATTCACTGAAAGGGATTTTTTGTTGTTGTTGTTCTACAGAAGATATCTGGAAAAATATATAGATGTGACTGATATTTTTTAGACAGCCCATGTAATTTTAGCCACAAAGTGAAGCTAATATTCACTCAAATAAGAAAAAACCCTCCCTAGCTTGCAGGTTCCTTGTTATCTAACAGACACAGAAACTTTCCTCAGAACAGTTATAAAGATGGAAATACCACTTACTGATCTATATCTCCTCTTTCTCAATTTTTTTTCCAGTGCATGTGAAACCAGGCTGCTCACTACAGTGGTTTTCTGAGAACGAATATTGAGTCTAGTAGTATGGAGAACAAGGCAGCCTGACTAAAACACCAACACGCAGGCAATTCTGAGTTCAGAATCTCCTTCTGTTTCCCTGTCCCTGGATTTTTCATGAGAGAATTTCTTCGTGTTCTTCTTCCCCTGTCTCTGCACTGTGAAGTCAGGTCATCAGTACTGTTTCAGTCTCCCAGAAATTTATGACTCCTGGTATCACTAAATGAAATATTTGCTCTTCTCATTCTTGTCACACCATGCAAGGAAGCATTAAGGCTGGAATTTAGCAGCCCTGTAGAGGGAGTGTAATTCCCAGACAATGTTCCACAAACTGACAAATTCCCTGTGCCTTTATAGTGTGTAACCATCAGTAGCTGTTGTCTTTCCAACAATTTATTTTGTTTCTTATCTGAGTTTCCACTGGACGTTGCCTTGGGCAGGTGAGTTTTCAAGATGCAAGTGCCATCAAATACTTGAAGTTTCCCTCAGTTTTGCCCAGCAAACACTAAGAGACTTGAATTGATTACACTTCTGGATTTTTGGGGAACAATCAAAGCCATGCAATGCTGATTGATCCCTTGTTTTCTACTGATGCTAGAGTCTCTTATTTACATTTGCAGACAAATTATACAAACAACAAAAAGTCATGGACTATGAATAATGCTTATTTGGAAGAGTAGGAAATAAATGAGGAAGTTGATGATTTGCATGAAGTCTGTATAGATTGCAACTATTTTTAAGACAGAAAAATCCTGCCCATGTCCATGGATTCCATGGTCCACTCCATGCAAGGAAGTAGTTATATTTAAGAACCTAAAAATAAAATCACGGGAGGAAAAAATCCACCTGTAATTACCAAAATAAAATTGAAATGATCAGGTCCCTTCAGCTGACGTGAAGTGCTGCAAACCAATTTACTCTCTGAAGACTTAACTATTCTATCTTACTTTCCCCTGTGCAAAGACTGCAGTTTTGTGTTAGAGACATTAAGATACCTTCATTTCTGTCAAAAGTAGACAGAGACAAGCCATGAAATGCTTAACATTATTTTTTTATTCTAAGGCACTCATGAGCCCTGTAAACATTGTGAATTATTAAAATAAAGCATCTATCTTCATTAAGGGATTAACAATAATATTCTCTCTGTTTTGCAAACATTTTATTGCCTACGAAAGAGACAAATATCCATATGTTGAAGTTAAAGGAGTACAGTGTTGTGGAAAGAAATTAGTATAATTGAATGAGATTCTACATTAAATGAAACTCATTTGTTTATGATTATCATCTTGCCAGCCCGTCCCACAAGTCTCGTCATAGAGGACTGAACATTTTTCCCTGGCTTTCATTATCAAAGCTGATACCTTTGTATGAGTCAGCCAATGCAAAGGTTTATTTTCTTTTTCTTACTATGCTGAAAGAACAATTTGTTGTGTGTTTCCAGCTCTGCCTATGTAATTCTGCTGGTCAAGAATTATCAAGCACTGTCACCAAATAAAGTGCAACAGGGGCTGCTTCAAACACCTCTCAGATATATAAACAGTAATCATGCAAAAAAAACATGTGGTGAGTTCATACTGAACCAGCAGCACCTGTCTCTCTGAAAAGCTCCAACTGCTTCCCAAGACTACCCTTAGGGATTTCCTCTGCTGGTGTGCAGCCCTGAGAACAGCAAAGACAGACAGGACGCTAGACAGCCTGTCTGTCGAGATGAGCTCAGTAGTGATGACAGCGTCGTCTATGCCCGATGCTGGAAAGTGATAAATCAGGTTTCAGAACGGAGTGGGTCCACACACCATAAAGTAAGAATGTTTCTAAACATGCTTTTAAACGTCATTTGGGAGACACAAAGGTGGATGCCTGAACGTGTCATAAAAGTTTGGGTTCTGAACTAGTAAAAAAAGATTTCTCCATCCACTTGCTCTATCTATTCTTGATCTCCAGGGATAACCTGTTGATTTGCTTCCCTCACTTCTCACTGGTCTGCCTTTCTCCTTTTTTCCACTGCTTATTTCCCGCCTCTTGCTCATTTCTCAAATCTCATACCCTTTCCTTCTCATTTTGTCTTCTGCATAAAGTATACATTCCACCCTCTTTCCATGAGATTTATTTTTTTTTCATAGATTCCAAGGATCTCTGTATTTTCCTAGACCATCGTCACCATCAAACTGAATGCCTTTGCTACTTATAAATGAAGGACCTATGAAGCCCATGAAACGAGTTTTCTTTTTCCCATATAGTCATCCCTGTCTAAATTTTACCTAGTCTAGCAGGTAACTACACTGGAAATGTCTAGTTGAATTGCTGTATGAGAACAAAATGGAAAGAATTGTCTTCTTATGTCATAAAACACGTGAAACAAAAATAAAAAATAAGTAAAAAAGAGAGAAAGCACTCACAAAACAGAACAATTACACTAAAAGAGAAATATCCTGCAGAAGATGTATCCTTCTTGCTTAGGGAAGGGGTTATTTAAAGCACATATAGCTTTCTGTTTCTCTTAACAAACTACAAAGGATTTGGGTTGTGTTTGGTATTTCAAACAGCAGGAACTTACATAGTTTTAGACAAAAATGGCAACATTCGAGTAAAAACTAAACTAAACTACAGATTTGAGCAAAATTAATGAATTCATTTCTTAAAAATCATATCCTTGGTGACTTTTTCACAAAATGACTGTTGATCAACAGATGTTCATGGGAGGTTTTAGAAAAACATATTATTATGCAACTCTTAAATGTTACAGAATATTTGTGAACTGAAGAGTAGTAATGTTCACTAAAAGCAATCACTATAAATGTTATTAATTTAAATTTTTTCATTTAATGCTATTACATACGCTTAAGGGAGTGTCTGAAACAGCTTTATCCTTTCTTCCCTGCATTTCTTGATATTTATTTTGCAATGGAAGTGAAAAAGTAAATCCTTTGAGATACAGAACCAAAGTTTTGGTTTATTTTCATCTTTTTCATTTATTTCCCCAGTAATCTAAACTAGGTTATTCTCTAGCCTCTCACTTCAGCCTTCTGTCTTTAGATGGTAGTAAGGGGACTTCTTTTATTCACTTTTTTCCTGTCTCATTTTTTTACTTGCAGGTAATTGAAGACCAGAATTCTCTTTCTTTTTCCCAAATATGAGTTAGCCCCAAAATGCCTAATACTAGCTGGTGTCACAAAGAGGTGTTGCAAGACAACTCACCATCTCACCACTTTTGCAAATAATTTGATATAATTTATAATGCACTTTTTCAAGGGTGTTTGGGTTGTTTTTTTTTCCCTGATGGAATTCAGAGCTGTTCACTATGCAGAGAGTAATTTCCCTGGAGGAAACTGTGGAAGGCTCTGCAGGAAAAGGCAGTGTTCATTTCTTTTTTGTTAGCTCAGTTTTCTGCATTTAGGGCTCAGCATATGCAAAAGCACCGATTGAATCCCCTATAGTGGATACCTGCTAATCAATAGGCAATTGTGCTTTTGCTGAGTCCAAATGGAAAATGATGCAGCAGAAAACAGAATGTGCTAGGCTAAAACTTGAAGTCCTTAGTTGTTCTCACATTCATTTAATCACATCAGTGAATAAGCCAGAGGAACTGCAGGATTTAGCTCCTTACTTTTCTGAGTTTGTCCAGGAGGTTATTTTACCCTCTTACCCAGAAAACAAGAAGGAGGCCAGTATCAAACTGACATAACCCATCCTAACCAGCTGTTGTAAATTTTGAAAATGTTGACAACCACATTACTCTAGCAATCTGGATATTTGGCCTTTGGTAAGAGATTTCAACAGATATTTAAAAAACAAAAACCTTATCCTAGGTGCAGCCTCCATATTTCTGAAGCAGATAATTTTCATTAGATTACATTAAAAAAGTCAAAAAGAAGTTGCAGAGGGATGAGGCAGGTCAAAGTAGTTCTCCTCTGATCAGGCAAGGATTTAGAGGAAAGGGTTAAGCATTACTGCCCATCTTTCCACCCTCTTCATAAAACCACAGTATAAAAAGCTGCAAGCCCTTACTTTTCATGAACTTCCTTTAGTTCCTCTGGGGCTTAGAAAGGCTTTTTCAAAGACAGAAAGATTTTGAAAACCGTTTAGTTGGGGATTGAGTTGTCAATAAGAAATTTCTTTCAGGTTCATTTGCAAAAAAAAAAAGCTCTATGAAGAAAACAATTCTTCAGAGCTTACAAGTTTTATCACAGTGTTTCTTCAGGTGTTTCAGGAAACTTCTGTTCTCATTCTACAGTTAAGGTAGTCCTGAGCTTCCTCCAGAGAGGAATAAAAAGGATTTAAAATATTTCTTTCAAAATGTGAGAGGGTAAGAGAAAAGAAAGTTCAAGTGAGACATGAAGATGATGAACCTGAATTTCAGCAAAGACTAAGGCACCTCTGACTCCAGTGGCAGACAGTGAGCTGGATGCTTCAAGACCATCAAAATGAGTGGGATAAAAGTACTATTTAAAGTGACTTAATTCCCTACAGGTATGAACTGTTCCTGAACTAATCCTGAGATCTGTGTAGCTAGCAGAGAACATGTGGATTCTCTCCTTTCTGTCTGCTACTTATTTAACAGGAGCATTTTGAGTAGAATAGGAGGGAGTATTTTGAGTTGCTCCATGCCAGTCCTGAGAAGAATGCAAGAGCAGCAGCTCTCCAGTACCTATCTACAATGCATATGGGTGCTCTGTCACATCTCCAGTGAATCTTTACAGAGCAATATGTCTTTTGGGCATCTTCCCAGACCCCGCCTCGGGTACCTATTCGTGGTTCATTTGGAGAATATGTGACATTATGAAAAGCCTACTTTTCAAACATGGGGACATAATTAAAACCTCTGATTTTTGCATTTGTACATTCAAACCTGGCATCAGAGGCAGCTGCACATGCAAATAAAAAGAACAGTTGTGCATTTTAGCACAGCACCTGTCTTTGGCAAAAATATTTTTGCCATGCCAAGGAGAATTATTACAGGTAAGCAGAGAGTGTGTTTGTAATTTGGAACTTGCCTGCTTCTTTCCATCTGTCTCTAATACAAACATAAACATCACCACTGAGTATGGAAGTTAGTTGACGTTGTTTATTGGTTAAAAGTCATGTTGACCCTGGCAAGTGCACCCAGAACATCCACTCTTTGGGCTGTATTCAAGATTCTTTTCTCAGTTTGGGATTCATCAGCGTGCAACGCTGGATTAAAGGAAAGGCTGTTAGTATTAAAAGGGTCTGTCCTATTAGCAGTTAGCTTTTTCATGTGACGAATCATTGCACCCCACGTAGTCCAAAATACCCCAGTGCAATCAGCTCTCCTGCGCAATATAGAGAGGGCTTAACAAATCTAAATGATCCCCCGAACTCGATTTGCTTGTCACTGACAAATGCAGTGATCAGTGGAGTGTTTAGAAGTGAAAGCTCTCTTCCTTCTATGAAAATATGCCCCTCTCAAGCTTTCCTCTGTTTCAAGTTTAAGCCATGTGTCCAGTCATAACATCAGATCAGGTTGTGATACCAGTTTGGTCAGGGCATATAGTCATATTTATACCCAATTACCCAAGCACTGACAGAGAGTGGGAGCTGGCTTTCTGCTCGTCTTCCCTTTCTGTGGGAAGAAAGACTTAACTGAGCAAGAAGTCTGTCCATATAAGGTAGATCTGGCAACATGGTTTTTACCAAACAGTAGTCTTTATGGGATATAAAAATATATACATGGTTGGTTGGTTGGTTGTATTTTTGTTATTTTTTAGGGCTGTTATTTTATATTTAAAAATCATTCGATGACCTGGTTTGCTTACAGGCAAGTGTGTTGGTATAACTGTGACATGGAGGCAGGGATAGTCGGGAATGTCCAGAGCAGTCAGGGTGGAAACTGATGCAGAGGAATTTATTACTTTGTTCCTACAGTTTCCATGAAGACTGGTAGGTAAGGGGGAGAAATCTGATGTTGTTACAGGTGACGTTAGTAACTAAAGTGTGTCCTAAATAATTGTCTCACTAACTTTCTTCGAGTTCATAGGCTAGACAGGGATATGACTATAACTGACAGAAAACATCTGGTAAGAGGAAAGATAGAAAATTATTTCCAGGATTAGCCCAAAATTATTATAGCTGTTTTGACATACTAGAAAAAATATGTGTCAAAGGTAGAGTATTTTTGTGAAGACTTGGTGTTACTGATATCTTTATGCCTTAGGGCTGAAGTGGCCTGTTTTTGTGAGAAGCAGAAAAAAAAAAAAAAAAAAGGAAAAAAAATCACGAAGAAATCAGACAAAGGAAGTGATTTAGCTAAGAGGAAAGTGGCCTGTAAACAGAATCCAAGTATTTTAAGTCATCCTTGCGTCACTTTGACACCTTATATCACTTCTCATTTTTTCTCTTTTGCTCACTACTTCCTCCGATGGCCTGAATTCCCATGCATCCCTGCAGCTCCAAGAGAAGGCACAACTTGATGGTAGCTGCACACTGCCATCTCCAAAGGTCTTGAGCAAAAGATGCTACTTGGCAAGGTGATGTACTGGAGGTTTGCTGACCTCTGTCCAGGTCTGTCTGAAACTCAATTAATCTATGAGCCATTAAGTAAATGGCTGTTTCCCCGTTTCTCTGAAGTATCAATACATTAGTGCAGTCTGCTTAGGATCCAAGCCATTAAAATAATAGAGTTAGGAGTAGCCACACACTCATCATTTTCAGGGAATTCGGCCTCATGCCTTGCTCTTCTCATTAGAAAGAAGACAAATCATATTTACCTCCTTTTTTAATTCCTTATTTTTTTCCTCCTATTTGTATTCCCCCACCCTTCCTTCTGGAAATCTTCCCAGAGTAGCCTCCCCTCTCCTTACCTGCCTTGCTCTGGGAAACACCTCGCTGCCAGCTGGCTTCCCAGGGGAGTTGAGGCAGCCAGATTTATTGCAACAAGGCAGCCTGAGCCATTCTCTTTGTCTAGGCTGTAAGTGAACAGGAACAGCAAACTCCTTCTCATCAGCTCTCTCTGTGTCACAAACGCATTTGAGACTTTCTGATCACCTAATGTACCATTCAGCCACTGCAGGCCTTTTGCTTGTCAGAAGTCCTGAAAATTATAATTGGCAATTAAGACACCAAGTAATAGAACAGTGTCTAAGGTAGGTACTTATGTGGGCTATGTGGCTGGTATGTGTCAGCAACCCACAGTCTTTCATTTACCTATCCTCAAACAATGCCTTACAGTGCAATAAAAATATACTCCAAAATTGGTTATTATTTATTTACTGTTAAATGATTATTTCCATTTTTCGGCTATTGGAATGCAAAATGAATCTGTAAGGAAAATCAGTGTATTCTGATAATTTTTACAACTCATCTTAATGAAGAATGCAAGATTTGGCCTTACCCTCTTCCATCCTGTCTATTGCATACTTCCTGTCTTGGCACTGCATTGCCCTTGGGGCGGTTGATCTTTGCTTGTTCAGGCTTTGTCTGTAGCTTGCCTCATGCTCAGAGAGCAAGTCTATTCTGTAGTTCTTATCCAGGATAGGAAAAGCTGCATGAACAGGCATTAATGTCTATCTGTGGGCTTGCAAATGCAGACTATCCAATTGGAAGTGGCTTCCATTCCCTTGTTAAGCAAGGTACATGGCTTCCCTGTATCTCATTTCTTCCATCTATAAAATGAGAGGTGCTTGCCTTTTTTGTCCAGAACAAACAAAGTCCTTCTTTACCTAGTCTTGCATATTTTGATGTTTTCCTGGATCTGCTGCTTATAAAAACAAGTGTCTGTATTCTGTAGTCATGCCACAAATACCTTTCTTTCACTCTCTAAATTGATATTGCCACTGGTAGAAATGGTGGCTGATAGCGCTGAATAGTAAATGTCTCGATTATCTATAAAGTGATACGAAACGTTCTCGGCAGTCACTCTGTAAGCTTTTCATCTATGTCTAACATTATATTCATCCAGGTGGGAAAGTCAGACCACATCTTGGAGTGCATGGAGAATTCTGCTTCTCTAAAGATGTTGTTTCCATTAATTACTTTATCCGAACTCACCTTCTGTAGCTATTTCAGGTGTCCTTTTCACACTATCTGTCTGGCTGTTCAGGTGATTAGCTCTCTCAAAAGCAGACATTGTCAGTCAGGAAGCTCTCTCTAAGGATGGAGACAGCAAACCACACTGAAGAAAATAAAAGCCCCCACTGATTTCAGAGGCTTTTGGGTTAGACCAGGTTGAAACAATACCTTTATGGGTTGAGGCAGGTTTATTTTGTTTATATTTGCCTTAATCTCCCTGTGACTAAAACAACAAAAATTGCTTAAGGAGTAAGATGGTTTCTGTTGGCAGGTTGTAATCACACAGGCAAAACATGATGTGATGTTCGAAGTGGACACCTGCACTCTAGGACCTGGCTTGCAACCAACGATTCATTCCTCAATTCAGATCAACTGAAGAAGATTTAATTGGCATGATAAGCTATACAAATGTAGCCAAAGGATTGAAGAGGAAGACCTTTCAAATATACTTTAGAGGATGGGTCTAATCTACCCATCTAATTCTGTATTTGGAAGAGTTTGGTCTCTGACACACATTTAACCACCATCAGATTAGTCCACCCTTAATCTGACATGAAGGTAATGTATGTTTTTCTCTACAGGCTACCCAGATTTTTCCTTGGTTTGTACATATACATATGCATAATTAGATGGTCACAAGTGTGAAATTTGTTCCTAACTACCTCAGTAGGAAAATTCCTTGCAGCCCGTTGTGTTTTGGACATTATAACAGAAGCCACATCTTTCTCTGCCCACTGACACTTTGTTTGCAAAGGTTGGGTTCATCCTGTGAGCTTCTTTAAGGGTTTGAAGAAGCCGTAGCCCAATGGAATACATAGATTCAGAAGAAAGTATCTGAAACAAGTGGCTCTTTTTCCTATGAAAACTTTTTTTGAGACAGGGAATTCTTTCCCAAAATATATGAATGTCTAAATCGTAAAAAGTTCTTCCCCAAGGACATTTAGCTCTGAAACACAAACCTAAAAAGTCACGATTTAAAAAAAAAAAAAAAGTATTTTCTCTGAAGTAAATGTCAGTTGTGACTGTAGGCCAGAATACTTTTTAACATGGTAAAAGTGTGGAAACATTTTTAAAATTCACAGTCACATATGCCTTAATGCAGGTGAAATGTAACTTTATTTTCCTCCTGGTACCAACTTTAATCTTGGAAGACTGTCCAGTAAACAAAAAATGAGTGTACCAGGAAAGAGCATTTATGCCTAGGTATGTCTAATAGTTTCCCTAGGTAACTAGTTCCTTTCCCACTTTCCACCTCTACTGTGCCTTCTATACCTTAAATGAAACTTCTTCAAACATGTCATGTACTTTGGCTGTAGTACCTGCAAATAGAACAACTCTTATTGCTGAGCTTCAATCTTTTCACAGTTTTTGAAGACACCACCTCTGAAAAGTTTGTCCCAGGCATCTTAACTGACTTGAGAGGGAACCTGGATAGCATAAGAAAGAATCCCTTGGAAGCAGGAAAAAGCCAAATGTGGAAAATTCATTGGAACTAAATGCTAGAAGTGTTGCTGCACAATTGCCTACTTGACATTGATACCAGTCATGATGATGTCTAAGAGATGCACTCATAGCAAGACTTTCGCTGAGAGCACCCACATACTTATGAACTACCTACTGTAGCCTTCCCCCATGGGGCAGTGGCTGAAGCCATCAGCTTGCAAAACTCAGACTTCAGCATAGGAAAGGAGGGTAGGGGAGATATTAGGAAGGGGAAGCCTTGCTCTCTTCCCAGAAGGATAAGCTCTACGTGCATATTTCCTCTCAGTCCACTGCATGTGTTCTGTAGATTTACTTTATGGAATTTTAAAGGCAGGATTTTGGTTGCTAAATCTTGTAAGCAAGACTATTGAAAGCCATGGTCCTTATCTTCACACTTCACATATTTAAGCAATATCTACGCCAAGATAATTTCTCTGTGGCTGTACATTCAAGCATTCTTTTGTGCCTGTTGTGGTAGTGCCTGTAGGCTTCAGTCATGAATTACAGTTCCACTCTACTATACTCTGTATACATAAGTAATAGGAAAGGGAAATCCTACCCCAATAGATCTAAACTTTATGGGTTTGCAGCCCTTGAAACAGCTTCTGCTTTATAAACATAGATGATAAACTGAAGGAGAAGGAAACTGTCCTTCAGTTTGAGGTTATCTGAGTGATCACTGCTACCATGCAGAACTGAGTAGGAAATGCTTTTTCCCCAATGACTATTTTAAAGTTCCTCTTTCCTAGGAAAAAAACTAAGAATATGAAGGCTACTTGGGTCTTTGTCTTTTTCTTAAGAGGTAAAGAAAACAAAAAACTAAACAAGACTGAGAGACAGACATCCCACAAGAATCTTATTTCAATAATAGAAAGAAGACTGAAAGTCACAACTCTGCAACGTTTTTGTGAAAGCACTGAACATCCTTCCGTCTGCAACCATTGCTCTCAGGGTCTCTCCCACAGTGCAATCTCTTTTGCCAGGACCCTTGTCTCTGCATCCCATCAGCCAAAACATACTCCTGAGATAAGGAGGACTGGGAAATGCTGTGCTCCACAGTTTGCTGAACCAGCACGTGGACCTGAACTTGGACTGATCTGCAACATGCCCTAAATCTGCAAAATCTTTATGAGGAAAGTTTTACCAGAACAAGTAATTCCTTCCCCAAGAAAAAAAATCTGTTTCAATGCACAAGGATTTTTTCCAGTAAGAAAAATAAGGATTCAATACTGAGTTAGTTTTTCCCATGATTTCTGTTGCAGAACTAGCATTAACTTATGTGTTTCTCAGGTTTTCCACATAGTAAAGTGTCTTATCTATGGAGTCGGACCTCTCCATTTTCTAAGCAAGAGATAATTTGTTTAGCCAAACTGAAAAAAAAAGTAGAAGGCTATGTGGTGTTGGACAGAGAGTGACTGGTTGGAATGAAAGCAAGGATATAAATGCTGCATTGAACAAAGCAAAATGCACAAGTACAGTAGGGTACAATGATGCTAATTTGGAAACATTGAGACTTGAAAGAGATAGCATAAGCTTAAAAGTCACCTCTCAGTCTGCTGGATGTGGAAACTCTGCTCTGTTAGCATTCTGATAACTCCTGCATCTGCCTTGGTAAATACTGCAGAGAGAGGGCAGCTGCAGGATCCTATTGTATGCTACTAAAGTGAATGCTAATTAAACACCTGAAGCAACCTTCCTAGTTCCAACTGAGGATATTAAAAAATGGAAACCTGTCCTGCAAATAAGAAAGAAAAAAAAAAAAAGAAAAAAAAAAGAAAAAGAGAAAAAGAAAAAAAAAGAAAAGAAAAAAATAAAGAAAAAAACAAAGCCAAACAAAACTAAACACCAAAAAAAACCAAAAAAAACCCAAAAAAAACCCACCAAAAATGCAGGACTAACAACCTTCTCTGATGAATTGTCAAAGTGCAGTTTCCCAAGGGGTTTATTCCATCTGATATCTAGTTCAGCTTCCTAAGTACAGATTCTATTGGAAGAAAACAAACAAGACAGTTATCACCAACTCTTGATAACCCATTTTTGAAAACTTCCTTCTTGCAGCAAGCTGTATTTATCTTTATTCAGAAACAAGCTAAGATTTAGATGTCACTGAGCCTCACTTAAGGCTCCATGTGCTGGCCGCTTTATTTTTCCACAGACACAGGTCTAATTTTCTGACTCTGAAAAAGCTCCTCCCACCTCCATATACATTACAGAAACATCTGTCTCCCTGAAGAAATCCAAAAAATAGTTTCAAGGGGAGTTGCTTGATCCTGTTACCTCAAAGGATGCTCAGCCTTGATGTTACTCCTCATCTCTCACCACTAGCATGGGGCATCTCTCACCACATTGATGTGGGGCAGGACTGAGGAAGGACAACAGCTCCCCAGTCTGAACGCCTGGAATTTCCCTTCCTGCCAGCATACTTCCCTAAGAAGAAAAAGGATGGAAACATCACCAGCTACCACTTATGGAATTATAGAATCATTTAGGTTAGAAAAGGCCTTTAAGATCATCATGTCCAAACATTAACCCAGCACTTCTAAGTTCGAAACTAAACCATGTTCCCAAGCACCACATCACCATTTCTTTTCAATACCTCTAGAGATGGTAACTCTATCACTTCCCTGACACTGAGATCTGGTTGACAGGCCTGTAGTTTCCCAGATCCTCCTTCTGGCCCTTCTTGTAGATGGGTATCACACTAGCTAACTTTATGGGGTGTGCTCAGAAAAAATAAATTCATAAAGATCAGAAAGGCACTTCACGGAACTGTGAACACAGAGTCCATGACTGGTATGGGTGCTGAAGTGGTTAAACCCCAAAAGCATCCTTGTTCTTCTGCTAATGGATACCTTTTTCCACTTTTGCTTGCAGCTGTTGTAACTGGGAATCATCAAAAATGCCATCATTAAAAACTTTTACTCATCTCCATTGATTTCACTAGTAGTATCCTCAGAAGCCTGTGGGTCAATGTATTACTTTCTCTGATTGAAAAAACTAGTCAAAAAATTGAAGTAATTTGCCCGTTTTTATCTGGCTGTTACAGACACTCACTACACTGCCAGATCTGCGCTGCCAGAACACCAACAAGGCCCTATTTAATAATATCAAGCATGTTTTCACCTACTCTTAAAAATAGTAAACTAGAAAAACCATTTAACTAGATGATTCTTGTCCTTTGATGGCAGGTTAGATATCTGTCAGTCCCACACTGGAAAGCACAGATCTCATTCTCCTTCATTTATGTTACCGTAATTCCATTAAGCTGATGTTTTACACTACTGCAGCTAAGTGAGGGAGCATAAAATTTCCAGAGACATGAACGTAATCCCTATTTACCTATAAATCACTCTGTGAATTGATAGATCCATCACTACAATAACGATTTCCAATGGCTCAAAATTTTTTTCACAGAGAAACTCTTTGCATCCGTAGTGCTTTAATAATACCTTGAGAATCCTGCTTGCCTTCCTAGGGTTTTTTGCAGCTTAAAGGTGTAAAAATTACTAGCAAACAAAACTGGAAGAAGGCCTGAATGAACACTCCCGTTTTGCAGGCAGGAAGCCTTTGCTCACCAGGATAAGGAGCACTTCAGGAGATCATCAAGAAGACTGTGCTTGTGCAGCATTAGGAGTCTCATCACAGGCAGAAGGTTGTCTTTGTAGAGGAGGAAAGTGAGACATCTCCTACACCTGTGTGGATGTTTACCTCCTCTGATCATGGGCACAGCAATAGCTAGTTACACTATCAGCAGAGCTGAGATCAGCCTACAGCTCCATTAGACCTTTAGTACAAGTCTTCAGAGCTCACTTTCCTCTAATAAGTCCTTCTTCTCCCCTTCCTCTGACCAGCTGTTGATCAGGAAGGAGTTCAGCATCCTGGAAAACAAATCTGATGACTTCAATGACCTCCCAATTTCATCTCAGAATTGGAAGCTAACACCAATGGTTGCAAGGATTATAGTCTTCACACTAGACAGTAATGATTGATTTTGTACCACTGACATCCAAACAACTCTTAGGATACACCCTCACGAATCTTTACTTATTTGATCCTAATACGGCCAGGTTTCACTCAGTTCCAACACAGTAGAACTGCATAATCTTATGATAAGACATCACAATTCCAGGGCTAAACAGCCTTCTGAGAATACAGCTGCTGAACAAGGACTGGAGAAGCCAAAGGGAAGGAAAATAATAGCCTGCAGGTGCATTCATCATCCTGTTTTCCCCTCTCAAGATCTCCTTCTGAACACACGTGTTCACGCACTCGGGCAGACTAATTTTGCAATGGTCATAGACCTAGTGCTTTAATAAAAGATTATATTCATTATGTGAGTGTTATTAACTTAGAGGATGCTTCATTTTATGCTCGCCTTCAAAACTACTGGCAATCAGCCTGTCTCAGGTGGCTCTGTGCCAGGCCCAGCAGGTTGTTGGATTTATTGCCCACAACCACCAGTTTTGTCCAGATTTATCACACCTCACTGTGGCCATTAGCACCCTTGATTACCTCTTCATTTTCACTGGTTTGAATCACGACTTTGATGTATAATGTCTCCTCAAGCAAGGGCATTTCCTCTCCAACAGCAATTCTGAACATTACACAAACTACTGGAAATATCCCATCAGCTTTTTCATATGCACAGAGTTTGTGACAAGGCCTTTATTTTAAGAAAATCAACGAGTTTTTTTTCTGATGACTATTGCATTCCATCTAGTAGCCATCATGCTATGCCTATGTTGTGCCCTTAAGTTAGAATTTGCCTTAACCAATAGAGTTAGTGAAACCTAGGTTCCGAAATGAAGGAAAAAAAAAAAAAAAGGAAAATAGGTTTAAATAGGTTTTTGAAGTGTGGACTTCTTCAGTCAGAATAATACAGATCCAGGACAACAATATTAAATGAACATCAAAGGGAGCAGGAACTTTGCTAGAAACCACAGGATCTCTTTACTGATTCTTCAGACAAAAATCTCCTCCTACTTTACGATCTTCTGTGCTGCAATAGACCTACCAGTAACATCTGCAAAGCTCTCCTACGATTATCTATTAGCTTTCAAGTGAGCCATAGGAAAAGACAGACTGACTCTGGTACATTGAGGCTACTGTTTTTTCCACTGACATAGGGCTGTTGCAATTTTTTCCTTCTATTTCCTGAGCTACCTGAATTCACCTCTTGTCTCCTGCTGCAGGCTGCAACACTGCCTGGAACAGAGATCAAATGTTTTTGCCCTGTATTTAGACAATGTCCAGTAAAATTTCATGCTGGACCGTAGCTCTGTATTTAATGGTAGCAATAACAATGAAAATTTCAGTTCTTCAAAAAAAAAAATGGATTCTTTTACTTGGCTTGTTTTCACCTCTAGAGAAGTATATTCTTACTACAGTAGGCAGCAAACTTCATGGGAAAGACTGAGGGACTGAGTGCTCCTGCTTCTCTGGCTGGCACTGGTGACAATTAAACTGTTTTCTAAGACTCCTGTAGGATTTTTGTTTGAATATTTCAGTTCTTGAGACGTGGGGTTCATTGCAATGTAGTCCAGGAAAGAACAGGTGGAGAACTATGAAGGTTCTTGTGTCTTGGGCCCAGCAGTAAAGGGGCAAAGGATCGGCTCAGTCACATTGCCTCGTGCAGCTTGTTCTCCTTTCTGGTACACTAAAAAACCCCCAGACTCGGGGTTGCTGTACTAGCTGTGAGCACAGCTACATGCAGGCGCAGTGCACACAGAAGTCTCCAGAGACACCACTTTTCCCACCACTTTGCATGAAATCGTAGCCGCCAGAGGAAGAAGTGCTAACGCAGCAGATAGCAGCCCTGTAAATTCACCTCTGGTAAGAAGCAAAACTGTAGGAAGTGTCACAGCATGGCATCTAATGAACTTTGCTTCCTTCACTCTGCCAACTTTAGCTGCCTACTCTTCTCTTTGAGCTGTAGAACTTTCTGCCTCTCTCCTGCATCAGTGAAGCCCACAGGATAAAAAAATCTTGTTTCAGAGCAGTATTTCAACCACACCTGATGGAGAAAAAAAGAAGACACAAAGTTATCTTACTAGGATACTATAAAATCCAGAGGTATTACAGAAAGGGTACCCCCATGAACAGAAACATGGCAGAATAGGCTCCACCCTCACTGGGCATCAGAAAATACAATTACAAAACACAGTGCAATAGAAATTCAGTTGTAATGACTCTTGGAATGCTTGTTTCACCATCTGCTTACAGGACATCTTTGTATACCTTTCCATACTGTACCTCCAGCACCCCAGATCTTTTTATTTCCATTCTGAACACATCTTCTGCTGTTGTTCCCTTCCTTCTTTCCTAGTCTGGCAAATTCTGAAGTATGTGCCTTCTCCATAACTACAAACAGTCACACAGAGGAAGTCTGTAAGACCCTGTCAGATGGAATAAAGGTTACAACTGATGGGTAAAAGAAGAGTTTCAAACAGTAAGATTGTTGTAATGAGTCCACCCAGTAACCTGTCTTAGTTTGCCTGCTACTTGGTTCCTAACAGCCACCAGACCACCTGTTTCTGTCACTGCAGCTCAGCCGTTGTACAAAAATTTCAGATGCTTGTGCCAGTAATTAAATTGTGCCAGCAAAGCACTATTAAATTTAGTTATTGCAGAAAGGAGCTAAAATAATTTATCAGTTTGGAGTGGATCATCAATGTGTTTTTGAATATAATGAAAATGAGAATTGGGTCAGCAGGAGGAAGAGGAGACATCAATTAAAAAATATATCTATACTGGAGTCTCAAAAGCCATTAACATTGATTTCAATCCAGGACACTGGGCCTGGCTGGCAAAAAGCGTTGAGGAATAATTAAAGAGGCTTTTCTTTTTTCTTTTTCCTGTGGCAGGAATACAAGAGCTTCAAGAACTAGAAGTAAATAGAATGTAATCACTCCAGAGAGCTATAAAGGGTTATGGGAAGATGTTGATCTCCTTTCATATCTTTATTTGCCTTTTTAAAGTTGAATATTTGCTTTTAATGAACATGAACACAGGATTGGAGCTGGAATTCATTCTGCCCCTTCAGGCTGCTCTTTTCACAGGCTCATCACTGACCTGAAGCATTGTGAGAGCTTCTGTTGCTGAAGATGATACAGTCAGACAGGTTCCTCACAGATGAATCCTGTTCAGGTAGGGGTGGTAACAGGGGCTGGCTTGGATTAACTATCATTTGATGTTTCTAACATCTCTGCTATAAACACCGTGACTATTCTATTCTTGGGTCAGAAATGTGTTATTTTTGAGTCAGCCCAGTCTTGTGGACACTATAGATGACATAGATGAACTTCTTTCATCTTCCTGCAAGTAAGCCTTACTTCCTGCTCTCTGTTTTCAGGTCTGTGTGATCTGCTTTGAATGACCAAGGCAGGATCGACTCTTTACTAAAAAATTAGTCACACAGCTGATATACAGTCATAAGAACTTCACTGCAGGCTGGATCCAAGAAGATTTTAGGTCTGCTACCAGCAATCCATCTGCCTCTACCTTTGAAGAATTTTCGAAATTGCAGCTCTGTGACTGCCAAAGTTAGCATTTTTTTGTCAGAGTGGTATGTGAATAAGAGAAGTTACATGATAAAGAACTGAACTAAAATTCAACCTCCATAAAAATGGAAAACAATTATTTTTTCCTCCCTCCCATACTCTTGAATACATGGTTATGGCTCTGCTTTTGCATCTTTGGTAGACTCTTTCTGTCCTGTTTCAACCCACTAATCCTGCAAAAAACTTTTCAGGTTTAAGGGTTTCTCTTCTTTGTTATTTTGGGAGGGTTTTTTTTTTTTTTTTTTTCTCTTCAGTAAATGATTTGACCACTTACAAAGCAGTCCAACAAGTGCCAAGCTTCCACAAAGTGAGAAATGGGGGAGAGAGGCAATACAATCCAGCGGCTGGATTAGAACCTCTTTTTGGCAGCATCATGCAGTTGCTTTGTCCCAGAGATATTGAGCAACATCTCTATAAGCATTTTATGACAATATAATTTTTGACAACTTTCTTTCAAATAAAACAATTCCTTACATAGATATGTTTACTGAAAAATATAGAAATACCTGTCAAGAAACTTATGTTTTTATATTCGAAGTTTGCAATTTTTTTTCCCCAAACACATCTTTCTCCATTTGTGAGAACATTCACTTTTTTATAATTGAGATTTTGGATAGCGTTTTTCAAGGAGCTTTAGACAACAGGGCAGTTTCATTATCCCTATGGGATTTAGACATTCAATGAAAACAGGGAGAGCAATACTGTGATTTGCTCAACATTCTGTGTGTCCTCCAAATCCTTTTCCGGTGTACTGACTTCTTATGCTTAGCAGCGGCACTTCCATGTATTTTCACCACTGCCATGTGCTCTGTGTCCTTTTCTGGGAGTAGTTCTAAGAAGACCAAACTCAAAATGTTTAATTCATACTTCTATAAATTTAGTAATCCATAAGAAATAGTATATATACCACTTAAGTCTTGTTTGTACCCTGCTTTAAGAGCCTGGATGAATTTTAGGCAATTCGGTGATATTTTCTGGGCTGTCCTTCACAGGGAAGGAAGGTTTGTACTCTTCCTAAACTTATTGTGATCAGGCTAGAAAAATTAGAACAAACCAATTCTGTTTGTTCACTGAGTATGGACTTGGTTGGCACATATTAGCCCTAATTCCACTAATTATGGAAGCCAGCAGTTCAAAGGGTCAGAGTATTCAGTTCTCTTCACAAGACAATACTTGAAAACCTTTTAGTGCTCTACTAGATCCACAGGTTAGCTAGTGTATGTTGTCCAATTCACATCACCCATCAGACCCATAATAGCCTTCTTTCTGAAAATGGTGACATAATTCAGAGACAAACGTATTTTAAGACATTGTTACCACTTATGTTGGATGTAGTTTTCAGAAGACTAACATGTCTTGATCAGAGATATTGTTGGCCTAAGATTTCAGAGCTGGTGGCCAAACATCTTCTGAGGATCACTTTAATTTCTTCCATTTATTTTTGCTGTTGGTTGTGAGAGACCAAGCTAAACAGTATTTAAGGAGCACTGCGAAACTCTTAGGTCTTGCGAGATTGTCACCTGTAGGTATGAAATATTGAGCTAATTGTTATTTATGTGTCTAGTTATTTCATATTCATAGTTAAAAAATGCGTATATTCTGAGATGCACATACAGGTCATCAAAAAAAGCAATTGAAATGCAGTTGTAGTTTTGTAATGCAAACACTCCCTGGCATCTGCTTGGTGGATACATTTGCACCTGTATATTACCTAAAACATTTCCCTGTACATGCAGGAATCCTGCATCAGATGCCCACTTTATCAAGTTGGCTTAAAAAAAAAAATTAAAAAAATTGTCTGAGATATTACACTGATATTCTTTCTTGTCTTTGTTTGATAAAAATCAACTGTGATATCACTACTGTCTTCATTACATTGCAAATCAATCAGTAATAGATTGCATGCAACTGTTAGATACTGTTGGGAGTCAAAATTAATTGTCCATAAAATGGACAATTGCAGCATGAACACAGGATGGCACAAAACAAGGAGACAGATCCTGAAGAAAATATCACACTTTGGCTGTCACTTTGGACATTAATTTTACTGGAGTACGGCTACAATTTTTAGCAAAATCGTTTAACAAATAGATGGCCCAGCAACTGCTGCTTTATGGTTTTAGCTGAAGACTTATTAAAATTAGGTTCTCTGGCAAAACAAAGAAGCATTTTGGAGCAGATTATATCTACCTAAAACTGTGGAGGATTCCTGCAGATCGGTTGGAATTTGGTTCCTTTTGTTCACTTGCATCTGCTTGCAGCACATTTTGGCTTGATTCCTTAACTTACTTTTACATTAGTCTGAGAAGAAGAACAGAGACATCTCTGAAATCTCTGGAGAAAAAACAATATGTTGATTACTTAGTCTTGTTTTGTTTTGCTGTCTGAAACTTTGGGAAGATCAAGGGAGTACTTTATTAAAAATTTCCTAAGTCTTAGAATTTTTCTCTTTTGATCAAAAGCAACTGGCTTAATTTAAAGCCAGTTGGCTTCATAGTTATTACTTTTATAGGTTTAGTGAGCCAAAATGGCCCACAAGCCACCCATTGAAGAAGTCATTCTATTTCTCTAAGTGTTTCTTAGATAAAGAAATTCACATTTAAACTCTTTTAAAGTTGTTCTTTTGCACAGAAACGACCTCATGTAAGTCTGGAATGGAGGAAGTGGCATAGGAATATTTGCCCTTCACTACTTCTGGAAACATAAAATCTCATAAGGCTTCAGGCTCAAAGGTACACCGTAGGATAACCCTTTGATCACAGGACTAAAATGTTCTTCAGAGTCCAGGTATAACCCCATCAGGACAGAACCAAGGTCAAATCAAATGCACAACAGTCAGTGTTAGAAGAAAAAAAAGTACGTTTAGGGATCATGAGTATTCAGGGATAGAAAATGGATGCGCATAACTTGTAATTTCCTGATTTTACACAGGCAGAAGCAAGCCTTGAACAAATCAGCTGGAGGATATCAGTCACATTTGTGAGCACAATTCTCAAGTGCACAGCTACATTTGTATGTTCAACATCTGCTACCCTTAAAAGTGCAGATGCTAAAAGAGAGCCATTTCTAAACACAAAATGTTCTGAATATCGATTTTGTCTGCCAGAAAGGGTGCTATTACAGGGAAACCACTAGGAGGAGTAGGTCAGAGGCACAGCAGGTGTAGCATGGGAATTTGAAGAGTCCTACCAGATGGCTGGACTTAAAGACCTAAGGGGAATTTATTGTCATTTGAACTTATCCCTATGCAAACTGCACCTGGACTTAGTAAATAATTTATACCTTAAGATAGGCTATTGCTTTTTTTTCCCCCGCCTATAAAATTCCAAGTTTCTTTGATTTAATGATACAGCCTCCCTCGGCTTTTCTGCATCTTGGCAGCAAGCAAAATAACTGACCCCTCTCTTGTGCTTGTCATACTGAAACCACCAGTTCATAACCCCTCTGTTCCCAAAGAAATCCCTGAGCATCCCATTCGTCTCAGGCAATGGCTGCAAAATGCCTGCCTTGTTAATGCACTTCCAGAGCTCGCATTTTCCTGCCTCACCTCTTTCCTCCACTTGTTTAACACCAGTTTCCTCTGTCCCTCTGCATAATCTCTTGCCATCTGCAGCAGCCTTCCAGTATCTCTCTGCCTCATCGACTCTCCACCCCTTTTCAGATCTCATCTGCAAACCTCTCTCCATTCCCCTGCCTGCACCTCTCAATTTCTTCCACTCTCTTCTCTCTGTTATTGGCCTTTATCTCTCTTTAATATATCCTATAGACAGCATCTTTCTCCCACTGTTGGTCTGTAATTTATAAAATACAATATCTATGGTCTTGTATTATTTAAACTTGTAAAGCATTTTAAGATAAGAGTTCACATGAAAAGAGCTATGAAAAATGAACTTGCATTGAATTATTGACAAACTGTTCAGCTGAGCTTGTTCTAAAGCCATTTTTTTT
>VXAY01004851.1:100039-113878 GCA_013399855.1 Oxyruncus cristatus
CTCCTCTCCCTTTCTTTTTCTCTCTGTGAGATATCACTTTCTTTAAATACAGGCAAGCGTACATACACCCACACATTCGTACACTTTCTGATTTCCACACAATTGTAAAGAATGCAAATGATTCCTTCTAGGAAACAGGGACAGGTATCCTGGTAAGAATATAGGGATTCTGCCTGTTTTTGTAGGGATAGGTCAGGTAGGCGAACACACAGCTGAAGCTGAACTTCACAAAGAAAGAACAATAAGAAGGTCTTCTATAGATATGTCAGCCAAAAAAAAGGAAGATAAAGTGTAGACCCACTGATGAACCCAGACTGGTGGCAAACTGGCAACAATGGATGAGGATTAAGCTGAGGTACTCCACAACATTTTTGCCTCAGTCTTCATTGTCAGTCTCTGTTCCCTCACTTCTCAAATTGATGGACTAAAAGACAAGATCTGGGAGAGCAAAGTTCCTCCCGTTGTAAGAGACCAGGAAAAAAACAAGGGTTTGACTGCCTGAGGAACCTGGATGGGTGTAAGTCTATGGATGAGATGCATCCCAGAGTCCTGAGGGAATTGGCTGATGTAGTTGCCAAACCACTCTCCATGATATTCAGTAAGTAATGGCTGTCAGGTGAAGTCCCAGTTGACTGGAAAAAGAGACACATTGCACCCATGTTTAAGAGGGATAGAAAGCAGGACTCTGGGAATTACCAAGCTGTCAGCCTCACCTTGGTGCCTGGGAAGGTCATGGAACAGAACCTCCTAGAAGCCATTCTAAAGCATACGGAGGTGATTTGAGACAGCCAGAACAGCTTCACCAAGAGCAAGCCCTGCCTGACCAACCCAGTGGCCTTCTGTGATGAAGTAACTACATCGGTGGTCAAGGGAAGAGCTACAGCTGTGATCTGTCTGGACTTCTGTGAAGCCTTTGACGTGATCCCCCACAACATCCTCTCCAAATTGGAGGGAGATGGATTTGATGGGTGAACTGTAAGTGGATGAGGAATTGTTTGGGTGGTTGTATCCAGATGCTAGTGGTCAATGGCTCAATATCCAGGCAGAGATCAATGGTGACTGGTCTGTACTGGGAGCAGTGCTGTGTAGTGTCTTCATCAGTGACACAGACAGTGGGATTGAGGGCACTGTCAGCAAGTTCCAGGATGACACCAAGCTGAGTGGTGTGGTTGACTTGCCTGAAGGATGGGAATGCATCCAGAGGGACCTGGATGAGCTGGAAAAGTGGGTCCATGTGATTTTCATGAGTTTCAACAAGGCAAGTGAAATGTCCTGTACCTGGGTCAAGAAAACCCCAAGTATCAATACAGCCAGGGGGATGAAGGGATTGAGAACAGCCCCCCCAAGAAGAACTTGACAGTGCTGGTGGATAAAAAACTGGACGTGAGCTGTCTGTGGCTTCACTTGGAGCCCAGAAATCCAGCTGTATTCCCAGCTGCATCAAAAGAAGCATGGCCAGAAGGTGGAGGGAGGGAATTCTGCCTCTCTACTCAGCTCCTGTAAGACCACCCCTGGAGGACTGTGTTCAGCTCTGGGGTCCTCAGCACAGGAAATGCATGGACTTGTTGGATCAAGTCCAAAGAAGGGCCACAAAAATGATCAGAGGGCCAGGACAGCTCTCCTATAAAAACAGGCTGAGAGGGTTGGGGTTGTTCAGCCTGGAGAAGATTCCAAGGAGACCTTATTGTCTTTGTTAGAGGTAAAAGCACGCAGGTAGCCTCAAAATGCCAGGCAGTGGAAGGATTTAGGAGAATTTATTTCCAAAAGCCAAGAAGAGACACACAGCCTCTTCTTCTTGGGGCTTTTATAGTCCCTGATGCCCCCCCATCCCCCCACTGTGGCGCCTTCAAACATGTCCACGAGAACTTATCTTTTCTCATACCAAGAAAAGCTTCTCTGAAATGCAGAAGGAGAAAACATCTAAAACTGTCTCTGGAAAAGATGCCTCTTTCCAAGCAGGAAAGCTTTCTTAAGCAAAAAAAACGCTCATCTCCTTGTAATAAACCTTCCAACAGGGTCTTCTGCACCTACAGTTTTTAAATATTTGAAGGGGGTTTATAGGAAAGATGGTAATGAACTTGGACATACGGAAGAAATTTTTTACTGTGAGGGTGTTGAAACACTGGAATGGCTTGCCCAGAGGTGGTAGAGGCCTCCTACCTGGAAATCTTCAAATGAATGATCAGGGGCTCTGAAGAACATGATCTAGCTGAAGATGTCCCTGCTCATTGCAGGGGGATTGGACCAAATGATATTTCAGGGAGGGCAGTTCCCTGAAAGGGGAACTCAGGTCATTCTATAATTCCACCATTCTAGTCAAGAAAACTTCATTGTTTCTTACTCCCTTACTGCTCTTCTACTCTGTGGACTGCTAGAGCCCACCAGATGCCCCAGGAATTTTAGCTGACTCTAGAGTATGTACCTCCTTTTATCTGAACAGTGATATCTTCACAGAATTAAATATGTGTGATTGGTAGGGTCTGAAAGCAATCCTGTCCAGGTCACCTCAAAGAAAGAATGAAACTTTGAAACAGACGTCACCAAAAGAAAATGAGAAAAATAATGTAATGTGATTCTCAGGGGCTTATGGCCTTGAAGCATCAAAGTCACGCTACTGGGCACAGAGAAAGAAGAAAGCAGTAGGAGGCTCTGACAGTAACATCTGTTAACTTGCATATATACCAGTACCACAGACCTAGTAAACACCAAGGAAATATGATGAGTACAAATTTCTTCCTCCTTCCTACAGGTCATATTTGAGGACCACGGTGAAGGTGCCAGTGTCTCCATAGTACATCAGTAACCTGGCAGATTTCATGTCCCAATTAACTATTAATTACTTATTCATTACTTATAAGTAATAATAATTACTTATTATTAATTTAGTATTAACTAAAAACTTTGGAGTCGTATTATTGCCCACAGCAGTGTCAGACCTTTAAAAAGTTGGCAAAATGTCTTGCAGAAAGGAAGAGGTTGCCAAGTGGGAATGAAACTTGTGAATGAATCTTGTCATTCCGGTCAACTGAACAACCCAGCTGGATAATTACAAACCAACAGCAAAGGCAGCCAGGCAGAATAGTTTTAAAATACATTTTAAATTTATTCTTTTAATTTCCCTTCCAATTCTTTCTTCATGAATTGCATGGATACGAATATAAGTCATCAAATAAATTAGAAGAATTTCAAAGTCTTTCATCAGATTCTCATTTTAAGTCTCCATTTTCATTTTGCCTTTCTGTTTCTCTCTCAAGTTCTGTCTTTTTTTTTTTTTTCTTTCATTTTGCTTGCAATTACCTGCATGAAACCTATTTATATGTTTAATTTACTTTATGATTACGGGTACATTCTCACACTCTCTGGTAATTATCACTGGAGTAGGATGTGATTGGCATAGGTAATGATGGCTAGTCCCAAAAGAAGAGTCTGCAATTCTCTCTCTTCCCTGAGAAATAACATACAGTTTTCCTCAAAGCTTCACAACAAAAGGCAGTAAGTTCATCTTAGTCTAGAGGCCAGTTGTTGTTGTAGGTTGCAAGTCAGGTCCTCAGCTGAGGCAAGTCATTGCAACTTGGGGTTACTAGAAGTGAATTAAAATGTCTAAGGCTCTGTTCCCTTATTCTTATGTACAGGCTTTCCTGCACTGTTAATACTGCAGAATATTTTATGGGTGCTTTTATGTTCTGCAGGTAAATGAGATGTTCTGAGCTGCTCAGAAAAAAAAAAAAAATCTCTCATCAAGGTAACATTTCTAGAAAGGAGAATGTAGGAATAAGGTTTGCAAAGAGTAAAGTACAGTCAAGAGAACATCTGAACAAAACACACTCTGATATTTAGTGTCTTAAAGTAGTTATCCCACTATGAAATTTATCTCCAAGTCAAGGGTTGGAGATAACAGCATTACTAGCTGTTAGGTGGCTGCTAAAGAGGAGCATAAAAGGAGGCAGCAGGTAGGGAAATAAAAAGGAAAGGAAGACTTATTAAGGAATTTAAGACTTGTAGGTCGAATTCAAACTCTGACAAAGTAAGTGAGAGACATGCCAGTGTTTTGGCCAGTCCTGGATTCTGATCTGGCTGAGCTGCCCCATTTGCTGTAGGTGACAGGTCTCCTCACTCTACTCAGTGCTGGACTGCTGATAAGGAGGAGCTGAATTTCAGTTCAGGAAAACTGCCTTCAATAGAATCACATGGATTTTCTTTCCCAGTCAGCTAATGTATTCAATGAATGAAAGAGCAGTAAGGGCAATGATCTGGTATTTACTTTCAGTGTTGCATGAAATACATCAAGAAACTTCCTTGTTTATATCTCCAGACAAAGTACAACCTAATCAGCACTACATCTTCAGATCTGCATTTGAGGACAAAGATGAAGGGTTTTTTTAATAGTGATGCAACATCTTAGAAATAGGGCTACACAATGCCTTTTTACGGATGAACTGCTGTGAGGACAAATTATTAGATGACATTTAACCTATGCTGGCATTTTTGTTTGCCCTTAGAACATCACCTAATTAAATGTGGATTTATTCTGACAAGCCAGATGGTTCAGTGGTTACTGCAAGGAGTCATGACATACCAGATCTATTCCTGGCTCTGCCACTTATCTGTCCTACGACCTTTGCAAATCACTTCACCTCTTTACACCTCCAAATTCCATTTATGATACCAGAAGAATGATGTGGGCTTTTTTCACTGTTCAAAGGCTTTGCACAATCCAGTGCATTAAGATCAGTAGCTGTTTCACTACTAATGAGTGGACAACAGACTAAAGTTTATGGAACTACATGATCAGCTGGCTTTAACTGGTCCACCTCTCCTGACTTAAATGGACTCTGACTAATTCATGCTCTCTCAGGATCTGCCTGATTTTGTGCTCTCATTTAATTTGTAATCAGAATATTTTACTCTCCTCATTTTAGGTCCCATTCTCTTACAGTGTTATTAACGAGCTATTAGTAGATTTATCAAAGGGTAATAAATCATTATGAATTCACACAAGTCAATGACCTGCTTGTTGTTGTTGCCACTGGATCCCTCACATTTTGTCTGTTTGTGCTTCCACAGTGTTTTATTAAAAATAATTATCGCTCAGTCTTTATCAGTAGCCTTTAAACTGTTGTAGAAAGCAACATACAAGTTTCTATTCAAGTATCAGTATCAGTATTATTCTTTGATTAAAAAGATCAGATCAGATTAAGAAGAGAATATTTGACACTTAACTAGTTTTAGTTAATACTTTGAACTAAATTTTGGATTAAGTGCATTGGTAGATACAACTAAGAAAGATGTGGGCTTGATCACAGAAAAAACATATCTTTATAAATAGATGTGATTATATAGATGAATATTTTATTTCAAATTGCTCTCCATCCTAACCTTGAAAAAAACAGTGGTCTTCTAAAAAACAACAAAGAGCTATAAAAAAGTGTTAACTCTAGCAGTGTTTTTAATCTAAGTGCTTTTTTAAAAATAGTAATTAACTTTAAATTTTGAAATTAGAAGTCATTTCAGTCTCTTCACAGCATTCAGTTTTTTATGAGATACTTATATGCCTTTGAAACTTACAGGGTTTTTTCTCTTCCAAATTGGGACATTTATAAGAACTAAGCATCAAAACCTCTCCTTATCCTTTTCTCATGTCTTCCAAGAAATTCTAAACTTATTCAGAAAATGTGACTGGTTTTTCAGGAAGGAAATCTGGACTAAAATGTGTAGCCATTACATGATGCCAGTAGAGCATTAAATTGAAAATTCTCTCTACTCCTTTATATTTTGCTTTCCTTGAAAACTTGGGCTCAGAGACACTCCTTAGGCTTACATAAATGATCTTCTCAATGAGACTAAATACGCAAATGAGTCAGAAAAAACTGATAGACTTGTGTCCTTCCCCGCTCTTCTCATCTTCACCTCCTACGTTTCTACAATTTTTACATACTTTAACATTTTGATGTACAAATACAGATGATTCCTTTGATCTACAAACTTCATCAAATGATCCAACATCACTCCAGCAATAAATAGGTCCTTCGGAATGTTTTGTGTTGATTTCTTTTCAGCCCTTCGAGTCAAGATGCACAGACTGCAAAGCAGAGGCAACTATTGTTTTTCTCATGTTTTGCTGAGGTTAGAACTTTCATTTTTTCAATCTTAAAAGTAAGAATTTGCATATTTAATTATTTGATTCTATAAATTCAACTTTCAATGCCATTGTGCCTACATTTGGAACATGAGGTCTCTGAGGCATGTGATTAATTGCTAACACTTTTCTCCTAAACACTTTTTCTGTTGACTTATTTAGTTGTTTGAAGATGAAGGTGATATGGATGTGTCTTTTGCATCCCAAATAGCAATAGAAAAGTTGACTCTATTTCTTCAAATGCTTCCTGCCTTCCTGATGCCATGGGTATTTGCTTCAACCTCTCTAATAACAGAGACAGTTTTTAAATAAATTTAAAGTGTGAGCAAAATATATTACAGCACCACTGATGTGCATGAGATACCTTCAGGAATGTGGCTCACTTTATAACATATTGGATTGTAATGGGCTACTGGAACTTAAACTAGATAGAAATTGGCAGGATCAGTACCAGATTAGATATTCCTACCAGAAATCTCAAACAGATGGCTATATTTCTTCAGGGGCCCAAGAAATATAATGGAGTTTTAATAATATCCCCAGGAATCCAGTTTTAACAGCTTGATTTAAAGCTCTTGGTAGGGAGTCATTCCATTGGCACTACCAACCTTTCAATCAATATGCTCATACCTCTAGAAAGCCTTCATTTACCCTGGACATACTACTAATGAGTCACCACTGGATCACTGGCACTGAGCCCAGGCAGCAGCGTTTGGCTCCTGAATCAAATTTACCTCAAGATGACGGATGCGTAGATCTGGGATTTTGAGTCCCACTCCTGCTTGAAATATTATTCCTTTTTATCTCTCAGCTGAGATTTAAAATTATAAAAGATAGAAATCGCATGGTCTCCGTGCCCTTCCTTAGCTGTCCGATAACACACAATTCTAGCAACACGGATACTCCCTGCATGTGACTTCTCCAACCTGGCACCCACAAGGACTCCCCAATCAATTCAGCAGTACTGGTATTATTCAGCCTTGTGCTTTTCCACAGCGTTCTCTTGGCCTCTCAAAAACCTTTCTCAGCCTTGCCTTCGATGCTCTACTCCATTAAAATGTCCGTGTGTTCCTGTACCCCACCAACAGTGGTAACAATCCCACTTTCCCATGGAGAGCTCTGACACTTGTGAAAAAGGTGTTCTTCAGTGATCCCAGCTGTGTTTCAGCAGGTGCAAGAAGGGAAGCTCTTTCTAGGGCTCTTAACTCTGTTTTGTTAGTCTGTGCACTTTGTATTGGAACTGGTTGCAGGCTGTATAAACAGCATCCAAATTATTCAATCTGTTTATTACAGGCTTCTCAGTTCAGTCGTGTTTGCTTGTCTTGTCTTTTATGCATTTCACATGGATGCTTGGTGCCTAGCTGTTCAGCACTTAAATACCCATGCAAACAGGAAAGCTGGGATCTTTCTTTGCAAGTAAAAGTGTTCACTGTCTCAGATTTATTGCACATGACTTGCCAACTATAAAATGCTAACTAATTCAGCTGGGGAGCAGAAACCTTGTCATGTGACTTAACTATTCACCTCCTTCGATCAACAAACAATATGCAAATAAAAACAACTACATGTGGAGGCATCATATGCTGAAATTTACTGCTAGAGACTACTTGAAGAGAGCTGTGACTAGCAGACACTTGCTGTTTATTTCCCAGATAGGTCCACGGGTGACATCTTTACAATGAAAATTTGTGACCAGATTTCTCACAGGATGCATGAGTCTACAATAATATTTTCTAAGGAAAGTTTCTTCAGGAAAAAAAAAAAAAAAAACAACCTAAAACTTTTACATGATGTTATCTTTTTTTTTTCTAAAGAATATATTCAACTAATTTTCCAGGAGGGTTTGTTGATCTGAAAATGTGAGTCAAATCCTATGGAAAAGTTTGCAATGTTATTTTGAACAAAGACCAAACATGGTGAAGCTTGCTGAAAAGGTTGCATACATTTTACGTCCTCCTGGTATGAGCAACACTGGGTGGGATTATAAACAAAAAGGTTGGGTTTATAATGTTCCAAATTATACCTATGGAAAACAAATGAATAAAAATACAAGTGGGCTCATCATGGTTTGAAAAAAACAGCTATTTATTTCTTGCGTTTAGAAACAAAACTGAAAGTAATCCTTTGCTGCAAAAAACAATCAAGTGTCTTTTCCATGAGTCTCATTGAGAACATAACACTATATAAATCAATTATACTTTTGCAATTCACATTGGCAGAGCCAGGATTTGGCCCTCCGACCACAAAGTCATGAAAGGATGTTACAAATCTGTCATAATATTGCTGTATGTAAATTTCCAGCAAAACACACACCAAAAAAAAGGAAGAATAAAAAAAGAAGGGGAGGGGGGCAGGAAAGAAAAAAATCATATTTTTTTTATTTACTTTTTAGCAAAACAAGTCTTTCTCTCTCTCTTTCTCTGAATAAAATACACATTTTCTTCATATTCATTTTTTTGAAGTGGGCAGGAATTCCCTCTCGCAAATGACTTTCCATGCTGTGGACTCTGTTCTCCTCTCCATACAGAAAATAATGACATGATAGCAAGCATAAGAAGGAATTTGTCTTCTGTTCTCTGACACCAACATATAGAACTATCCCTACTTAATAACATTTGATGTTATCAGAATGTGCTTAATACCTTTAAGCAGTATATAAATTTTTCATTTTTTATTAAATCTTTAAACATATGTTCTTCTTTCTTTTGGATTTAACTCTCTTTAAATACATGGTGATGTTTGTACTATGTACCTGAAGGGGCTAAAAAGGGAAAAGAATTTTCAGAAGGTTAACTATAAAGACTCATTATGCCAGCCTGCATGTTAGTTATTATTTTCATGAGACTTTATGAGGGTGTTTGGGTTTGGCAAAAACCTCCTTGCACACTGAAGGAACAGGGATATAGTTATGATGAATCTAAAATGGAACTAAACATATCTTACGAATTTGTTTGAACCTACACGAAATACTGTCTATGGCAAGTATCCAGCGTTTACTGCAATCTTCTCAGGCCAAAGGCCACGGTTCTCGTTTCATTTACATCACCACTAACTGAGAATAATTACCTTAAAATACATGCTGATGCCCTTGTGCAAAACCAGTGTAACTGGCAGAGAAGTCAAGCTCCACATATTTATGTTCCTTCCTTGATAATAAAATTGCTTGATCTTAGTTTAATTGTGATTCTGTTTTCAAAGCTAGGAGCAAATGACCCAATATGTTTCCTCAGACACACAGCTACAAGTTTCTTACTCATCTCCGCTTTGGCACAAGCTTCAGAAGCTTTACATTCATTCAGCAGAGAATTCTCCATGAGGCGCTGGGAACATTCAGTATCTTCCTTTAACAAATTAATCCCTTGGGAGAAAAGTATTCAACATCTTAGAGGAATGAAAACCTTTTTTTAAGTGAATGGTTTTATTGTCTGTTACAGTCCTTGTATAAGTTTATTCGACAGGGAAATGCCAAGAAGCCACTGACATTTTGCATTTTCTGCAGGTGCTTATGTATTTTCTGGAATTCACAGAAACTGCAGTGTATTTATAGAACAGTTTGTTCTGGTGCATCCTAGTCATAGCTGTGTGTGTTCATGTCATGAGTAATTAGGCAGGCACAAGAGGTGTGTATAACATCTTTACTCATTTTAACAAACAGCTTCTTTTCAAATTCCCTCCTGTTGTTTCCTCGAGAGGTGGCATGGAAATTTCTGCTAGCACATCTAATTAAGTAAAGCAGAGATTAGTTAAGACCCCTCTAGCTCCATGAAATTAAAGCACATTCCTCCTAGGGAGGAGACCACATAAGATTTTTCTAGACCTGGTCATGACAGCGATTTCTGATCCTAGAAACCTCCTGAAAGCCTCCGCTCTGTGTGTGCAAAGGCAAAGATTGCTGCACCGGTGTGAGATTTACAGTGAGGGGCAGTCACTCAAATGATGGCAACTGATACAATTTTCTCAAGTACTGTCAAGGAAAGGCTTTGCAGCACAGGTTTCAGGTGTATCCTAACTGGAGCTATCTGTTTCCAAGCTGGGTCTGTTGTACCTGCTCTGTTACCTAGAGATGCTTAGGGGGTCTGGGCAGTAGCATTCTTCCCTTGGTGGATCTGCACCCATTCACCCCTGCTAGTAGCATTTCATCCACCCAGGATATGCTACTGGGACCTGCACTCCTCCAGCAGAACCTGTAGCTGATTAAATTATTGTCTCATATGTTGTCTCTGGACCTCGTAAATCACTGTTTATAATTCAGCATCTTTAAAACACCTGGTAACACAGAGGCAGAAGGCAGTAGATCGAGCAGCTCTGCTAAATGGCATACTTTCAGCTTTACCATGGGAAGTGAAATGAAAGCAAAGATGATACCTCACACGTGGAAACGACTTTCCTCTTCAGTAACCCAATCCTCTGATTTTTGGCCCACCATGGAAGACTATAACCTTTGTTTTTTTAGCCAGAAGCAAGAAAAGGGACAGTGCTTATTAAGTGCAATTAAGCACTCTTTTAATCTGGACACTCTCAAATGAGCGTTACATAGACCATTATTTTTTCCTTTTTTTTCCCTTTTTTTCCTCTTCTATGCAGTCAATGAGATAAGCAGTAGGTAATCTAAAGCAATCCAAGTTCTTAGCTATTTCAATGAGTGAGGTCATTCTACTAGATAAGGATGGGCTTCCTTAGGGTTTTCTGAGGTCACTAATAACATCACAGGGAGAGATGAAGTAGGAGCAGACAAAGAAACGTTGTTAAGAATAGATTTTAATCTCTCTCTTTCACTCACCCAAGTTCTTACAATCTCTGAAGTGTAAAGCAGTAGGTTTTTAGCCCAATTGAATACAGCACAAAGAAAATAAATCTGGAAAGATCTAGCCCACCTCGTGACATTTACAGACAGGGAGAGCAACTGGTTTATGAGTCAGAGTGTGTGTGTCCCACTACAGCCGCAACAACAGTCCAGTCATTACACCTCCACTGCTGCTTTTTTTCCCCTTGAGGAGAATTTACATACTGTTTGCACTATTTTCCCATGGACATCTTTTTATTTCTTATAAAATTAGCAAGGGAACTTGCTAGGTCCAACCTCAGAAATGTCTACTGAAAAGTCAGAAGCAATTCAGAACTAGGAAAATTATAGAAGACCTGAGGCCATAAAATACATCTACTATTATAAGTAAAAAGAACATATCCTTCCTTATACAGACAACTGAAGTCATATATTGTATATATGTTCACAGAAAGAGAGAGACCACAATGATTTTATCTAAGGGTCCCTTAATGCATACATTTGCCTCTCTGAAGCGTTATTAAAAAAGGCTGGATTTATTTATCCAAATTTGATTAAAAATATTAAAAAAAATGAGTCTGAAAATCTGATTTTTAATTTCTATGGAATTGTAGACATATTAAATCTTAAAGTGTGAACTCTTTCCAAAAAACAAATGTAAATGATGCTTTTTTATATTCAGACATATGCTGAAATAGGAAAACGAACACTGTCTTTTTCATATATCTATTTCACCATGGCAAAGAGCCATCTTCTGAGGGTCGCCTAATCACTGAATTATTTCTCACCTGTTATTGTCACTGATATTCTATTGAGATATGTAAATATTAAATAATTCACTGGGAAAAATTATTATATGCTACATTGATCAATAAGTGCTGGTCTCAAAACCAGGTAGGGCACCATATGCATCTATGCACAAATTCTATGGCATTTTTCCGAACAAATAGTCATGAAGAATGGTATGCTTTTGCTTAGAGTTGAGTCCTAATATGTACCCAGTGCTCTTCCAGTAAAGAATTATGTGTATTATGTTATTGTACATTGCCTACCCTGAGAAATTGAGATCTGCTCCTGCCAGACTAAAAAAGATCTGTTATACTCCTTAGTCTAAAAATACTGTTTCTCTCTTTTTGTTGAATGTCAGACTGCATCAACTCTCTTCCACAAAATATGTCTTGCTACCACATCCCTACACACATGCTGCAGAGGAGCTTTATCAGACCCCAAAACACTTCTGCTCACGTAAAACCTGAAATTTTGCTTGACTCTAACCTCAAGGCACAGGAAGCTCATCTTTTATGTCTCTGTTTTCCAGTTGTTTGTCTACAACACCCTGGAGATACTTTGACTGTTTCTAGGGAAGGCAGGAAATATAGCTAACAAAAATAAATCTGTACTCACTAGTCTTATATTTGCAGCTCCATCAGGATTTTTGTTAGGATGTATAAAACACAAAAGTTTGAAAACTTTTGCTTTGGGATCTTACAGTCTAGATGTTAGACATCTGGTAGTATATGGAAGAAAGACAACTAACAGGAAAAAAGAATGTAACTTTTCTCAAATTTGTTTCTCAAATTAGGAACAAACATCTCAGTGATCCTGTAAAAGAGATTGTGTTTCATCTCATGAATATATATATATATCTTATTCTGTGTCCTTTTTAAAATAATTAATTTCTAATGAGGTTAGGATGAGCTGTGATGAAGTAGACTGTTGATTTTAGGTGGGATTTCACTCTTTTTTAAAAGCAACCGTGTGCTTCAATGCCACTTACCCAATGAATTAGTAGTTTTCCCTATACCCTAAGATATATGAACAGAAATTCCTAGGAGTTTCAGGGTGAGTGGGTGGGTTTTTTTCATCTATAATAGAGATTTTTTTAGCTGAAATTGCAAATGTTGACATGGGTAGAATTATTATTATTATTATTGCTGTTGTTAATAACTAAAAAGCAAACCATAACACTTAAGCAGAAAAGTATCAGTGCAGGGAAAATATTCCATATGCCAGTGTATAAATAGATCTGGCAGAGAACATAACAATAGCTCTGCTGCTGCTCTCTCAGAGTTGGGCTCACCATGATAAAAACAACAGGTGATTGCTCCTTGCTGCTTGCAGTGTAGATGAGAGGGAGACATTGTAATGGTATTGTCTATTAAAGAGGATGTAGCTTGGTGAGGTGAACAGTAATTATACAACAGGAAGAACAGACTGGTAAGTTTGGACATGTTCACAAAGAGGTAGTCTCTGTTGGAAAGCAGTGATGAGTTCTGCCTCTGCCCCCAAATATTTAGATGGAAGCACAGAGTCCTTTTCACTGTGAGTTCTATTTGCCCTGTACTGTATGGTTAACCCTGGAATTACCACTTTCTGTGATTAATGTTTGTAGGAATCACAGAACCATAGAATCACAAAAAGGTTTGGGTTGGAGGCAATCTGGAAGATCCTCTAAATCTGATTCCCCTGCCATGGGCAGGGACACTTTCCATTACATGCTTCTCCAAGCATTGCTTTGGTACAGCAACAGATCAACTCCTCTGATCTATGAGAAAAGGCAAAAGACTAATCATGAATCCAATAAGCTGGTGACAAATGGCCTTTCTTTTCTGGCTAGTAAAATACTGAGGCTCCCCTAGTTGTGATAAAAAAAAGAAAATAATATCCTTAAATTTAACTTGTTGGCATCTGACTGCCATAAAATGGGGATTCTTTTACCTCTAGAACTCTGCTCTCTTACTTGCATAGTGGATGGCTTCCCACTGGAAGCCAATGCCAGAACTGCTAATCAGAGAATCCTAGGAGCTAGCAACCAAAGAGATACATCAAGAGATCTAATCCATCCATGCATCACACAGATTTGCAAAGTGTTCCTGCCCGTGCGACACTTTGTCTTGTCACAAAGCCTCACCTGGCAGAG
>VXAY01004851.1:114925-126707 GCA_013399855.1 Oxyruncus cristatus
TATTTTTATTTATTTATTTATTATTTAAATTTTTTAAAAAATATTTTAAACTTTGTAGAATCACAACTTGATGTTTAGATACAGCTCTCTCAGAACAAAAAACTATTTTCCGTGTTCTCATCTCTACAGTGAAGAACAACAAAAAATTGTGAAACACTGATGGGTGTCACCAAACGAAACTGGTGTTCTCCAGCCATCTATAATTTCCACAGGAAACTCACACACAACTTCCTTAGTCCTGTGTGGATTCATCTATCTGAGACTCTTTCTGTAGTCATTATTCCATGTAGTGTATCCTCAAGTGGCTTCAGTTGTTTTTACCTTAAAAAATTTTTTCCAAGGAAAAGATGTAGTTCATATTATTTTTTCAATCAGAAATCCTAGGCAAGCATCGTGTCTACTAATAACCATAGTTTTGCCAGATTTTAAATATCAGCAAGGAACATCTATTAAAAAAGAAAAAAGGAAACAAACAGGAATTTGTGAATGTAGCCACTTTCCTGCTCATTATCACTTCTACTGAAAAAAAAAAAAAAAATCAAATTTCCTACACAAAGTCTGGAAAACCTGAGCCCAGCAGTCTGAAGTACATCAGCAGACATCAAGAGTTCAGAAGTTCTGCATTACAGTGTGAAAACTGTGGCTTGCCAGTGTTGTGGTTTAATCCTGGCAGGCAGTTAGGCACCACACAGCTGCTAATCTCACTCCTCCACCAGAGGGATGGCAGAGAGGATCAGAGGATAAACGGGAGAAAACTCGTGGGCTGAGATAAAGACAGATTAATAAGCAAAAAAAGACCAGCCCAACAACCAAAAACAACAACAACTAACCAACCAAAAAAAAAGCCAAAACCTAACAATGAAAGCAAGTGATCAAAAAAAAATCCAATTGCTCACCATCAGCCCAGTCTGCCCCCAAGCAGTGGCAACCCTGGCAAGCTTCACCTGCCCTTTATTTATTATTGAGCACAGCAATCGTATGGAATATCCCTTTGATCAGTTGAAGTCAACTGTCTGGGCTGTTCCTTTCCCAGCTTCTTACCCACCCTCAGCTTCCTCACTGGTGGGGCAGAGTGAAAAATAGAAAAGGATTTGACTCTGTACCAGCGCTGCTCAGCAAGAGCTATTACATCCATGTGCTATCAACGTTGTTGCCATCACAAATCCAAAACATAACACTTTGCAAGCTACTATGAAGCAAATTAACTCTATCACTGCCAAATACACTGGTTAACCATAATGTGGGCAGAAACTTGTCTGCAAAAAGCCCCAGATCTCCTTGCCCACAGACAAACACAAAGGCTGAAACTTAATCTAGTGGTTTATAAATAGCCAGAAAGATTGAGCACAGAGGGTCATTCTTAGTCTGGACTCTTACTAGTTAGTTGCCGCAGTTGCCTGATAAGTGAATGATGTTTTATGAATTTTAAGTCTTAAACCTCTACAGGAAGACTCAAGGACCTGGCTCCAGGCTCTGTAGTCTGGAAGTTAATGTGGTACAAACTAATTTACTTTGCAGGACTAGATGTAGCTGCTTTTCCTTTGGAGACCCAGAGAACAGCTTGAGATAATGAGAGTTTTTTTCTGTGTGTCTTTCCCTGTATATTATTATAGCCTGGAAGTGAAAAGATTTTGGTCTTTTTTCTCCAGAATGCTTTGTTTAGGCTCAGTTCAGGTAACAACTTGTACAAAAAACCTGGGGTTGATATAAGAAATACTTTTCTAGGCATTGCCATTTTCTTTTTATAAAAATCATGCTCAGTGTAGATCAGAGGAGGAAATCTCTGTCAGAAAGGACCACTAAATAACAAGAAGAATTCTGTAAAATGGGCTGAAACAAACAAATAAACAAAACCCCAAACCACCATACCTAACAGATTAAAATATTGATGCTTCTCTGATTAATTTTTCTTTGATTTTAAGGAATATAAACCCCATTATCTATATTTCTGCATCCACAGTGGATGGGCCTTAATTCAATGAGACACCAGTACAGAGATGCAATATTAATCATGTGTGTGAATCTAACATTATTTCATGAGTATTTAGGCACATAAATTTTAAATTTGTTGAATCAGAGACATGAGTAGGAGGAAGAAATAACCCAGCCATTAAATGAAATAGATTTGTGCCTCTCTGCTGCTCTCATAATAACTTGTGCTATAGCATCTTTACCATTTTTACCTTTCCACATTTGACTTGAAAGATTTCAGTTAATAATGTCTCCAACTCTCCTTTGAGGGAGGTAATCACTGTAGTGAATTCACACATTAGAAAAAGAAGCCAAGACAGATTGTAGTTTATATTTTTGCTGAATTCTTCGGGTTTTAAACAACTAACTTGGCATAGAAAAGCCCTGATTCTCAGTGATAGCTTCTCTGCTCAACAGCTGCACATGCAAGACCCAGCAGTTCCATCAGAACAGCCTCCAAAGCTGTTCAAAGTTTGGAGCACAAGACAAAACATCCTCTACTTGAAGGAGCTGTTTTGAAAACTGGCACTTAAGGGATCATTAAAGTAATAATCTGGACTCCAGCCCTTATTCTTTAGTCTCTGAGGTCCAGGTGAAAACAAAACATCTATATCCAGGAAAGCAACCAAAGATCTGCTATCTTTGAACCAACACTTTTGTGCTGAACACTGAGAACTCAGGCGTTTTTGTGGACTATTTTCATGAACAATAACTCTGATTACATCATTTAATGAAAGTTATCAATACATACAGACTTTAGGTTCGTCTTCCACATGGAAATAGAAATGAAAAACCCTTTCTAATGGCTTAGAGAAGTAGCCTTTTAACTTGGACCAGCTGCTGTGTGTAAATTCAGCTTTAATGTTAGCTATAATATACTACACTGGGCTTGGCAGTTCAGGTAGTCAGGTGTGGTTGTTCCCTGAAGAGATAAATCAGGTACAGAATACTAACAGTCTCAGTACTTTATGAAATTTGCACTAGGGACTGACTTCTTTTACAGGTTCTAAAAAGCTTAGGCATGTCAGTATTCCAAGTGGCTCATAATGAGATACAACTATGTTTACCCACCATGTTTCCTACTGATGTCGAAAAGGGTCTGTCTATCTACTCTGAAGGAAAATAAATAGTTTCTTCTTTCTAGAAGTTGTGCACAAAGTTCCACTGCTACATCTGTTGTCTCTACAAGTGATAAAAGAAGGAACTTTTCTTACTAAAGGCTATTCAGTTGTTGAAATGTGTGGTACGGTAAGGAAGAGTACAAATTATAATCATTTGGTATTTGTGGTAGAAAAGATGGTTTGATTAAAAGACACTGTTTGACCTAGCAGAAGTCCACAGTGGTAACTTGGAATGTGAAAAAAAAAAAAAAACAAAACATGTGAAAGGCAGTGGATTTTAGCTATTTCTCATTCTAATGGTACACATGGAAATCAGACACCAATGGATACAAATCCCTGTTTCTGTGTAAGATTGCCACATGCTGTGATCTATGGATTTGCTGGATCACCAACCAGTATTAGAAGTTTGCCTGCAAGACACATTCATAAAGTGCTCCAAAGCTCATTTAGTTTGCTGACTGACCACCTGTGATTCATTGCTCTTAATAATCACTGCAGCAAAGTGGAACTTCATCTGAGAGCTTTCTCTTTCTAATTTAGAGGTTTATTAGAAAGGCTGCTTACACTTGATTTAATACCAGCCTGAGCTACAAAACTTTTGTCATGTCTCCTCAAGAGAGTCTGTTCCTTTCAAGGTAAAGCAATTCAACTAATAAGCTAATGCATAGGAATGCAAAACCAGGTAACTTTAAAATGTACAATATGGAAAGACCACCAGAGGGTCTATACATTTTATGTTTGTTGAGTCCAAATGAATCAGAAAATTTTTTTACTGTTTTTCTTAATATTATCATTATTAAATATATTGTATTGACAAAAAAACAACTTAAATTTATAGAAAGAAACAAAGAAAGACTTCTTGTTGCCATATTTCATAGGCATATTTCACCATTTCTAGTTTTCAGCAAAGTACCCAAGTGAATTCTCCAGGATACTTAGGAATATAGTTAAGCTTTTTCTGTTTTGATAATGAAGACAAGGAAGGAAAAAAACATGGCAAGATTTTTAACTTTAATGGAAAGATGTTACCTACAGTTCAAAGCTGCACAGGAAAAAAAATGTATTTAAGAGTAAAAAATTGAATTATGGAATATGTGAGAGTGACTGTTACTAATCTTAACTTGATGTGCAAACTGAAGGTTGAGAAGCTGTAGGTATAGAGCTGATATAAGTCAGTACAATACAACTTCATTGCCACAGCTAGAAATAGAAAGGGGGGGAATTCTAAGCAACTCCATTTGGTGGAGTTTTATTTTCTTTCAAAGAATAAGCAGGTAAGATGGGAATTACATAATAAAGGAATTAAGAGTGGGAATTTAACAGTCAACCATTAGTAATAAACAGGTCTGCAAATAAGTTCTGACAAAGGGACTCCAGTAGCAGTTCAGAATAGTGCAGTGAATTGAGAATGGGGTTTGTTCTGGACTGGAAGCAATAGAAAAAGTGGAGAAAGTTGAATGCATTTAACAAATTTGGTGCCTGAACAACAGCACAGTGAATGAAGTTCAGTGTCTAAAAACACAAAGCAGTAGATGCTGAAGAAGAATGAAGTATATGCTGTTGTATTTGAGTTTTTCAGTTAAACATACCAGTGACACAGGTATAAATCAAAAGAGATTAGCAAAGATGTGTTCAGAGTTCAGCTAAGTAAATGAGGCATAAGTGTGTCAGGCAACAAGGGTGTTAAGCCACAAGGTTTATGGTGATTTATGAAATAGTATTAGGCAGTCATATTAGAACATTATACACACCATCTAAGTGGTGTGATTACATCCAGAATGGTATCTGCTATAAAATGAACTTGTCTCAAGAAAGATGCTGTCGAGGGGACAGCAGAGGCCAGAAAGGGAAAAAAATTGCCATGAGGAAAGAAAAAAAACAGACACTTGGCTGAACAGCGGGTGAAGTAAAAAAAAAAATAAAAAAATAAAAAAAAAAAGACAAAGAAAAAAACTTTAAAAGAAATTCAAGGTGTTAAGGAAAGCAAGTAAAAAATGTAGGGAAAAAAAATTAAGAAACTCAGGTTAAAGAGTAAGGTAAATAAATAAAAGATTTGTTTCTAAGGCCATAACTACAGAGGACAGTGGATTTTAATGCAGAAAATACCGAACTGGTCAATAGAGGCCTGGCACACCCTGCAGTACACTACAATGCCTTGGGAGATATTAGTTCAGGCACAGAGCAGAGCAGACACAAGAGAGCAGACACAACAACATGGAACTTCATTTAAGCACCTAAGCCCTGGTTCATAGAAGAGATAATTAGAAAATATTGTACCTAGTTGCAGGAACACCTCTGACTCTGACAGCTCAGGACTCTTGGCACTGGTGAGTGTGTTACTCCTCTCACTACCAGTGGAAAAAGTAAAAGTGTTTTGACACTTTTAACAGTGTCATATTGTTCCTGACTCTGATGAGCTTTGTCTGCCCCAGAACATATGACAAATGGAACTACTTTCTCTCTGATCCAAACCAGCAACTCACTGGACACTAAGGAGAAGGAGCTATCCAGCATAGTTCATGAAAGGTTTTTGTTCATGCTGTGTTTAAAGTGAAATTGCTGTTTTTCTTACCATTCTTGTTTGAATTTTCATCCCAGCTGAGTGTATGTGTGACCAACCAAAGTTAAACCTTTTAATCTGGCAATGTTCTCCTCCTGCAAGTATCACTGCTGCAGTAAGTGACAATAGGCACAAAAGTCAGCATTTTCAGGAGGACAAAAACAGAGAAAACAAATATCCCATTGAAAAAAACCTCACAGGGATTGTAGAAGGTGTATTTTCTGGTACCCTTCTCCCCAAAGAAACTGTATTCATTTTCCTCTTTGTATTTTTTATTAGGATGGATCTGAGCTGCCTGCAGAAGCAGCTTGCTAAAAAAAGTGTTTGGAAATTCCTATTTTAACGATTTTGTTTCTGGATTTATGGGCTTTGGATGAACTTCAAATAATCACTTGCTCCTTTTGTGTCCTTGGGTGAGCAGAATCAGTATTAGAGAGACCTTGTGCAAACCCTGCGGTCGAATCAGAAGTTCAAAGGAAAAGTACCTGCAGAGTTGCACTGCAGGAGAGCTTGGTAGGTGGGGTTGATGTGCTTAAAAAGCAGACAGAGTCCTTGGCTTCATATTCAGTGAAAATGAATTCTTGAGTCTGTTTGTAAAGTAATATTTGGAGGAAAATATTTCCTACAGAACTGTGACCCTCTTTAAATCTCCTCATAAAATCAACAGTCCTTGTTGCCCCTTTGGAGTCACTGGAGTGCACATAAAGCTGCCAAGTGTCTGGCTGCTCTGAGAAAAAATTGTATTAGAAATACTTCTTGGTCTTTTCCCAGATAATTAAAATAAAAACAAGGCCTGCCTGACACTTGCTTTCCTATGTCCACACACCATCCCTGTGTATAACACGAGTGAAGTGGGCACGCTGCAAGTGGCTGAGACTCTCTGCAGAAAGGTTTCACTGGCACTTTTTCACAGACACACGCACACAGGGACTCATAGACACAAGGACAGCGAGACGTAAGGACACAGGGACACAGTGGAAACAGGGACAGACGCCCAGCGATGGGCCGGCCGCTCTCCAGGGTGCTGCAGGCGGCCGCTCCGCACTCCTCCCGTCGTGGCTCTGCGCGTTCCAGGGTTTTCCCATTTTCTCCCCATCAGAGACACTTCAGGGCACAAACCCCTGAGATTCAGGTCAAGGAGGGTTGGTGTTTCTGTAACCAATATCAAGTAAAACTTTAATGCCCTACGCAGATAACCCACTCCACACATCTGGACACAGCTCAGAGAGAATTTTGCTTAACTCTTTGTCTTTTAATAGCTGTTTGTCACAGCTGTAAAACATATCCTGTAATAAACAAAACCATACCACTGCTTGTCCCCTCGTAAATGTTTTTAACTCCCATATCACATAAGTTGGGGTAATACACTTCCTTCTTGTTTTCTGTTTCCTGAAAGTCACTCTTCTGTCTGTACTCAGAAGTATGACTGACAGCCTTTAACATAACCGTGATTTTCAGTTGCTGTCTCCCCAAATCTGGAAGTCACAAAGGTGGCACTGATTCTCAGCAAATATATTTTGCATATTGTTCTGCAACTGTTTTCAGATTTGCCCTTCTCTATAATTACTCATTCACGTGGTGCTCTGCAACATTTGCAAGAAGCAACTACTCCTACCAAAAAAAAAAAAAACACCCCCCACAAAAAAAAAAAAAAAAAAAAAAAAAAAAAAAAAAACCAGCCAAACAACAGCAACAAAACCCCACAAGCAAGCAAACAACCAAAAAAAACCCCCAAACAACAAAAAACAACAACAAAAACAAAACCCCAACAACAACAAAGGCTAAAAAAACACCCACTCTGAAGATCTTGAAATTATAAGCCTTTATTGATAGGTTGATGACTTGTCTGTTTATATTAAAAGGTCTCCCATCAGCTTTGCTGTGCCTAGTGGGATGCTCTTAGAAATACTGTGTTTATCCTTAATAAAACAATAGATGTGATTTTCCAGTTCACCACCTAGCTGCTCCACAAGAGAGGGGATCAATTTGACTCATAGAATTAGACCCTGAGCCCCATCTAAACCTGCTGGGAGTTTTCATTTTGTTACTGTGTCACGATTTGAATAATTCCGAGTATGTCGGGCTTTGAGACTTAAAGGGGACACAAAAATAGGCGTCTATTAGCAATTTATTTGCATGGAGTCTGGCTTGCCTTTGGCTCAGTTTGAATTTGTTCCTTTCTTTCTTCTTGTTCTCTGCGGTCCTCACTGTCGGGATGATTTGAAGTTCCTTTGTCCAGTTCTCACCAGCATTTTCCCAACATCTCCCAGACACCTGAATCCCCCATGCAATGAACTCGGCTATCCAGTTTCAGGGCTGGAGGTAATCTTTTTCATACTCTTGTATGAAAGCCCAAAAGAGACTAAATCGCCTCAGAGCCGCGCAATGGGCAGTGGGGAGCACAACCCAAAGCCGTCCTCTGGGCAGGGGCAGGGCAGGGAGCTGCAGCCAGGGCAAGTGCGCTGGTCCCTGCTGGGAGAGAGCATCCAGCTCAGCCACGGGAGTGCGGCTGCCTCCCCCTCTCACTTTGCACCTTGTTTTAACGGCCTTGCACTGCTTGCACTAAGTACCTTTTTATAGGTGTCTTCTTCCACAAAGAAATTAGGGCTTTGTCCTGCTCTTTCCAGTCCTGTTGGCATAAAACTTACGGCAAAAACCTCGGAGGGAAGAGGTGCTCTGAATAAACATGGTTCTTGGACCTAATCTTTCCCCTGGGGGGTGGCATGTGCACCTCCAGCAGGGACCAGGGAGGGGACAAGACCTCCGAAGGGAAATCAAGCATTTTGGTTAGCAGAGCTGGCTGTCCCCTGGGCTTGCTCTCTCAGTCCACCAAAAGAGCTTTCTGCTGGTTGAGAAGCCAGTCACCTAAGCCGTGTCAAACATATTGGGAGGGAGCTGAGCTGGATGCTCATCCACTGGGCATCTGCACCCTCCCTGTTTCCCTCCTTCTAGGAAACTTAGCAAGTGGGAAACAGCAAGCAAGGGGAGCTGGACTTTGTCCGTCCTTATCCGTTTGGGGACAGAAAGTGGCTAACAGGAGGGAAGCTGTCATCTGCCGTAGCTACAGATGGACACGAGAACCTCTGGGAGTGAGAGGGAAGTCCCAGTGCCCTTTTCTCATACCCCCTCTAACACCAACCCTGTGGTAATGGGGTGAAACAGTCATGGAGGGGGAAGTCGGTGCTGTGGAACTGCCTCAGGGCCCTTCGTCCCCGGCTCCTCGGTAGCCTTTGAGGGGACCTTGAAATTCTGCAGATCTCTGTGACCCCCAGGTGCAGATAAGAGCTGAATCGGAGAGGGAACGCACCCCTGTGAATATGATATAAAAGTTTCCCTTGGAAATGGTCCCTGTGGACAGCCCTCTTCCCCTCTCCACTCAAGCTATAAAACCCTCGGGGCAGGGGGCTCGTCCTGCCGGAGCAAACGCACACCAACGAGGCAGCTCCACGCCGGGCGAAGGAGCCATCTGGGAGACGTGTAGCTAAAAACAGGGAGCCCCCCAGCAAAGTCTCACTGGAGATCACTCGGCATCACTGGATACGGATGCGGTTTCTTTTGGAAATCTCTTCGCTGAAAGTTGCTGTCTTTGCTTGCCCTCCCCGGGAGCGACTCCCGGTCCCTCCGCGGGAGGGGAAGATCAGCATGAGCAAATATTCGCTTCCTCACGCGCTTTCGTTTTTTTCTGCCAGCGAAGTGCTGAGTGCTTTGTTCTGTGCTTTTACGGAGGATTTATCTCTACAGCTGTTTAGCGCACTGTAAATGACTCGGCTCCCCCGCCCTCCCTCCTCTTGCATGAGCCGGGGGCGGGGGGGAAACGCATTTTAAATGTTTTAAGCTGAGAAGCGGCTTTTTTTTTTTTTTTTTTTTTTTTTTGCTTTTTTTTTTTCCCCCTCGGGAGGTGTGTCTAGCACGGAGTGCTCTAAAGAGAGGAGCCGGTAATAACAGATGTTCTGTCAAACTTAAAAGGTGCCGCTCACCACGAAGTCACCGGGTGCCATCAAGATGTATCTGCCGAGATTGATTAGGAGCCGAGCTCCGCGGGCTCAGGAGGGCAGCGCTGCTCACACGCGTGTCGGTGGGGGGAATCTCCGCTCTCCCCGGGCGGGCGCTGCAGGAGCGGCGCTGTGGAGGTAGGGGTCACACGGCAGGGTTTTCAGCACTGGGCTTTATTTCCGTGGGAGATCACATGGGGGATGCTTGCGAGGAAGGGAGGTGCTCCTCGGCTCGGGTGAGGTTTGCAGGGCGGAGGATGCCCCTGCAGCGGTCCGAGCTTTGCAGCCGTGAAGACCACACGGCGCTGAGCCGTGGCATTGGGGAGCCCCCTGCAGCTGGGTAGAGCCGCGCCGAGCCCCAGCCTGGAGCTACCTCCCTCCTCGGCTCCAGCCGTGCTGCTGGACCTGGACCCTCATCCGCCACCTCTGTCCTTCTGCAGTGGAGGGAGAGAGAGAGAGGAAGGGGAATCCCCAAGTCTGCCGTATACTGCCAGGGTCACCTCGGGACAGGGCCGCCACCCCCTCCCTGATCCCCACTGAGGGAAAGGCTGACTCGTGCTCGCAGCGACCGAACTCTAATTAAATCTCCAGAAATCAACATGCTCAATCAAACACTCGCGACCTCGCTGGGAGAGGAAAAAAAAAAATAACAATAACAATAATAAGGGTGAGAGGAGGCGGGCGTTGTCACTTTTGAGGCTGCTGATCATCCTGATTAATGAATGCTGAAGTATGTTAAGTGCCAAGGTCTCAGAGACAGCCCGCGGGAGGTGCAGGGGGCGGCCGGGTCTGAGGCTGAGGCTCCGTCTGGCAAAGGAAGGGGCACCCAGACTATGGAGGTGGCTGTCCGCTGCTCCGGCATGGCTGCACCTGAGGCGGAGCAGTCCCACGGGGCCGCAGACTGCTCATGGCATGCTTCCAGCCTCCCGATACCGCATATCATCTGAGTTGCCGGGATAGCTGTCTCCTAACTCTGCTTGAAGTCCAGCCAAAATTTTCTGTGAGGGCTGAGGAACCAAGGGGCAGAAGTCAGGTCCCAGCTGCCTTGATGCTCCCGAAGAGCTACAAGTGGTCCAGCCCTTAAAAGTGTTTTCAAGTAGAGAAACACAGCCTCGTGTAGCACTGAAGCAGAAGTATGCCCGGAATTCAGATCTCTCCACCTCCAAATTATCTGGTAGTAAGTGACCTAAAAGATCACCTAGTTCCAACTCCCCTGCCATGAGCAGGGACACTTTCCACTAGACCAGGTTGCCCAAAGCCTCATCCAGCTTCGCCTTGAACACTTCCAGGCAGTAGTCCTACCCTGAAGGCACATCACCCTCTTTGTGGTAAATCCACCCCTAAGATCCTTCCAGGAGCAACAGCTAAATGTATGTGAGTAGTATAGACAGCTCTCGGCCTGGGGCAATCTCAGGCCAAGAAATACTTTCTGCAAAGTGAAGGTTTTTTGGAGTGGAGAGGGAAGTGGTTGGGCTGTGGCTCCTTCAGCCCTTCAAGGCAAGAGATGGGGCAGGGGAGGCAGTAGGCAAAAGCCAGGGTCAGCTTCATAAAGTGCACCTCTCTCTTATTCACTTACCATTCCATTTCCCCCCTACTATTCTTTGGACAACAGATGAGACGGGTTCCACTCTCCTGCTTCCCGCTCCAACAGCCCCTATCCCAAGGGAAAAAACATCCCTTCAGACCACAAATCAATTCTGGTCCAGGAGAGAAGCAAACAAAACTAAAGGAAATATAAATATTTTTGTATCTAGATTATGCCCATAGAACTGTCAAGTTGTCTTGGGCAAAGTAAATACTTAGCCTAATGACTATTAATTAAAGAGGAATGCTTTACACCTTACAAGAACTAACTCTTGTTCTCAAAATGTGTATGTTTCCCCTAATTCGTTTGTCATTGTGCTAGGGAAGCACCTTTCCAATAATATTTCAGCACAATAATCAGTTGAAAAAACTGAACTGGATTTATTTTTCCACAATGTGCAGAGATTCTGATGATTGTAATAATCTAGAAGCAAGATCTCTTTCTCCTCTCTTATGTCGCTTTAGACTTACAGCTATCATGGAACTGAAAAAAAAAAAAAAAAAAAAACACGAAAAGTCCAAAACCCAACAAAAATAGAAATAAAAAAAAAAAG